>PVJI01005550.1:29803-95202 GCA_004026765.1 Micronycteris hirsuta
GAAAAAAACATCCAACCAGAAAAGAATGAAGAAACAAGAATTCAAAAAATGGAGGAGGGGCTCAGAAACCTCCAGGACATCTGTAAACAGCCCAACATACGGATCATAGGGCTGCCAGAAGGAGAAGAAGAAATCCAAGGAATTGAAAACTTATTTGAACACATAATGATGGAGAATTTCCCGAAGCTGGTGAAGGAAACAGACTTTCGGGAAGTCCAAGAAGCTCAGAGAGTCCCAAAGAGGTTGGACCCAAAGAGGAACACACCAAGACACATCATAATTACATTACCCAAGATCAAAAACAAGGAAAGGATCCTAGAAGCAGCCAGAGAAAAGGAGACAGTTACTACAAAGGAATTCCCACAAGACTGTCAGCTGATTTCTCAAAAGAGACCTTACAGGCAAGAAGGGCCTGGAGAGAAGTATTCCAAGTCATGAAAGGCAAGGACCTATATCCAAGAATACTCTATCCAGCAAAGTTTTCATTTAGAATGGAAGGGCAGATAAAGTGCTTCTCAGATAAGGTCAAATTCAAGAAGTTCATCACCACCCAGCCTTTATTGTATGAAATGTTAAAGGGAGTTATATAAGGTATGGAGGAACATCAACAGGGGAGTGGTTGGGGGAGAGGGTGGGAATGGGGCACAGAATAAGTAGCATAAATGGTAGGTAGACAACAGACAGGGGGAGGTTAAGAATAGTATAGGAAGTGCAGAAGCAGAAGGACTGATGTGTATGACCTATGGACAAAACTAAAGGGTGGGGAAAGGGGGGTAAGGGGGTGGGGGGCAAGAAGGGAGGGGAAGTGGGACAACTGTAACAGCATAATCAATAAAATATAGTTAAAAAAATGAAAAAAAATGAAAATAAAAATAAATAAATAAATAAATAAATAAAAATGTCCCCCAGGTGATTCCAGCATGTAGCCAGGGGTGAGAAGCACCCATGCATAACCACTTCTGAAACCATTTGAGGAATCAGGGGAGACTCAACTGAGGACTGCTGGTGGAAAAGGAGGTGGCCAGGTGAGGGGGATTTGGGACACGGGAGAGGGAGCAGAAGGTGCAAGGCCTTACAGAGAGCAGGGCGCAGTGATGCCGCCAGCTCAGAGCGGAGTCTCAGAGAGCAGCAGAGGGACTAGGCAGGTTGTTGAGAGACCAAGGGAGAGACAGAGGCAGCCTGGACTCAGGTGAGACCTGCTTTGTTGTCGTTGCTCTATGCTGAGTGTGATGAGGAGTTGGCATCACTAGGCTTTGGTGGTCACTTGGGCTGGGGAGCCAGGCATCTCACAGCCCTCCCCCCGCTGCTGAGGGTCTGTCCCAGGCAACTAGAAATGACTCCAGAAAGTGACTAGAGTGGAAAAAGCTCTTCCTGCAGCTCCTCCTTTCAGGCCTTGGGGGCAGCAGGAGCAGCAAAACTGGCCCTTGTTGGGTCCAGGACCCACGGTCAGCCGGAGGTACTCAGTGAGGGTCTGGGCAGGTTCCCTTCTGGTCCGTCCATCTGGATGTCTGTGCTCTGAATTTTGAGCCCTGGGCTGGGGGAATTGGCATCAGGCCTCCCCCTCTGAGCGCCTCTCCCCCGCTTGGCCTGCAGGAGGCTACAATGAGGCAGTTCGAGTTAGCGTACCGGTTAGGTCTCGCTGCGTGCCGGACAGTGTTCTACGTACTTGCCATGTGTGGCATCATTTAATCCTCATGACATTCGTGAGGTGGGTTGTGGGAGCATCCCCATTTTACAAATGAGGACACTCAGCCGCCACAGGGAACCTACCCAGCCACAAGTCAGCCAGGATTCACACTCAGGTGCCTGGTGTGGGGAAGAATCAGGGCAGGGCTCAACAGACTCACCCTAGGGGTGGGTTGCTCAGCGTACGGAGAGGTTCCTAGGGGCTGGGAGACTTCAGGGCAAAGGCAGCCATGGAACCTGGGTCAGCTCTCCGGGAGCAGAGGAGCAGGAGAGAGGGCCAGGCAGGGGCTCAGAGGGAGCAATAGTGTGGAAGTGCAAATGCGCGCACCGGTTTGCATGATGAGGAGCAGGAGTGGAGGCCCGGGAAGGATGGTGTTCCACGGTGGGTCAGCCTAGTGGGCTAGGCTGCACTCTAAGGTGGCTAAGGGGTCAGTAGTGCTCCAAGCTCGAGGGCAAGGTTATGGGCACTAGGGCCCAGGAAGTCTGGAGCCAGCTTCGAGTCAGTCCTGCCTGGAACTAACCAGGCAGCTGGGTTGGGGCTGCAGGAAGTCCCCTTCTCCCATCTCCTGCTATCCCTGGTTTGGCCCCGGCTTTCATTTTGGGATCCAGGATATTGGTGTGGCCTCTGGGTTTTAAAAAAATGTGGGTGCTTCTGAAAGGCCCAAACCCAGAGAGCAAAGGTGCTGAACTCTGGGACTACCTACGGCCTGTTTGATGGATGGCCCGTGGGACCCTCACCCCTGCGTCCTGGCCCAGCTGGCTGCCTCTACTCCCACTCAGCTAGGCTAGTTTATCCAGTCTAGCAGGCTGCCCCAGACCAAATGCTAAGCTCTGCTGACCTCTGACAGCGTCAGGCCGGCCCTCCATGTGTTTGGCCTGCAGGTGTGGAGTGCAGGTGTTGTGAATGTGGACTCCGGAGGCTGCCAGGGCCGGAAGGAGACCTGTCCCACTAGAGAGCCCTCAAGAGGAGCCCGTTTTTCTGAGTTGGAGGTGAAGACAAGAGACTCACCTCATCCTTTGCAGGATCCAGCCCCAGGGCTGAGCATCCGTCGGTGCCCACACTCAAAGTCAGTCAATGAACGACAGCTGTGGGAGGGAGTGTTCAAAGATGGCCACCACTGACTTACTCTCTCCCTATGTGCAGGCCACTGCCTACCGAGAGGTGGCGTTTCCTTCCCCTTCCCTTGAATTTGGCTGGCCCCGTGACTATTTTAATCAATAGATACAAATGCATCAGCTGTGGCAGAAGTAACATTCTGGGGTTTCTCAAATTTGACCTTAACCCATTTCGTACCGCATGGAAATCTCTAAGACATACGCCAGGGACCGCATGATATTGGGCAAACTGCACGTCAATTGAATCATCTCGTGATGTGGTCCTTAACAGATGGCGCACAAAACACGAGAAAACTTGTGAGCAGTACGAAAAGTGTTAAGTGGCCTGAAGGAAGCTCTGCTTCCTTCCTCTTGAAATGCACCTTCAGGGAAGCCCCAGAAGCCACGTGGAGATCTGAGGTCCCAAGCCAACCGCCCCGTCTAGGCTCGCAGCTAGTATCAGCCACATGAGTGAGGCCACGTTGGGCAGAACCGCCTGGTTAACTGAGAGAGCCGTGAAAAACAGTGAGTTCTTATTTTAAGCCTCATGTTTTAAGATAGTTGGTTACACAGCAATGGATGCATGAAACAGCAAGTCTTCAGTTTCTTCTCTCCCCCAAAATTCATCTTTCTCATAAAGGGGTCCGGCCAAGCAGGACCCCCGTTGGGGAGTGACTTGGTTCATAAGTCCTCTGACCTCAACCCGGTAGATGTCTAACTGTCCAGGAGCCCCACAGTGACCCCTGACTGTCCACGGCAGCAGGGTCAGGTTCAGGGCAAGAGTCCCAAGGGCTGCAGCTGCTTAGCAGTGGTGCTCCCAGAGCCTCCTGCCTTGTTTGGGGGCCTCTGAGGGGCCTGATTTCATTTCGCTCGTGACCCACCTGCAAGGCCGCCCAGCCCTTTAGGTATTTTCTTAGGAGGGAGCACTGATGAGTGGAGCAGTCGGGACAAGGTAACTGATAAACACTCAGGAGAGGACGAAAGGGAAAAACTGAACTGCACTGACCCTCACTATGAAAAGCTAGCTTAATTTAAATGTCAACAGATGTGGCCATATGCTATTCCAAGAAGGTTTCAAGCTGTGTTTACTTTTTCTCCTATTAACATGGCCTTAATCTAGAAGCTTTTGTGCTGGCAAAGAGACCGTGAAACTTGACCAAAGGGGCAAGTGTCAAGTTGCTACTACACCCGAGGAATAAGGGTCAAGCCAGCATTTCACTCCCCTGCTAACTTTAGCAGTGAATAATGAAGAAAGCTGTTCAGTGTTTAACTAATGCAGGGCTGCGGCTAATAGCTAACTGGCGCTCCCATTTTGTGGATGAGAAAACAGGTTCCATGCCTGCTGGGGGATGCCAGGCATGGCCCTGGCCACATCCAGCATCTGAAAGGTTTTAACTGTGCCATGGAAATGACACCAGCCTATAAACCTAGAACCAAAAGGTGGGTTAGCCCTATGTAACCTATGTCCGTGAACTGTTACTGCTATGTAACAAACCACCCACAAAGTGCAGTGGCTTGCAACAAGAACAGTTTATTATTCCCACGGTTTTGTGGCAGTTCCTCTGCTGGGTGCGCAAGAACGGCATGCAGCTGAAGGGCAGCTGGGCAGGAAGGGCCAAGGCGGCCACACGCACGTGTCTGGCAGGTGGTGCTGGCTCTCAGCTGGGAAACCCTTCGTGGCTTTTCGTCCTCCAGTCGCTAGACTGTCTTCCTCACACAGTGGCCTCAGGACAGTGCGCTAACACAGCGGAGGCAGAAGCCATACAGTCTCTTGAGACCTAAGCTTCAGAATCTGTACACTATCACTGTGACCACGCTCTATCGGGCAAGGCAAGCCAGATGGCCAGCCATATCCAAAGGGGAGAGAAATAGACTCCACCTTCAGGTGGGAAAAGCAGCAAAGAATTTGTGACTGCATTTAACCGACACCTTCAGAAGTTCCTATCCTTCTTGATTTTCCTCCCTGGTACTTACCACTCTCTGATATGCTATATGTTTTGATTATTTATTTACAAATGGAAGAGCATGAGAGCAGGGATTCATGCTCCTTAGTCCTAGCGCGAGGGTCTGGCAAGCAGTAGGTGCTCAATGACAGCTTGGTGAAGGAAGGAACGACTGGATACTCTTACCACTGCCCCACATGAAGGTGCACGTGGCCCGATTCTTGCCCACTGGGAGCTCTGTGCTCGGGAACCAGAGCATCTGTGCCAATGCAAAAGCGCTATATTAAAAATGGTACACACACATTTAGAAAACAGACGTTAGACCACACACTTATGGCTGCTTACTCCTGCAAGTAAGGACAAAACTAGGCACCTGGGCCTACCCAGCTGAGAAGTGGATATGGACAGACCCCCAGGGACCCCCATCAGGGAGCAACCCAAGTGCAGCCCAGGGGTGGCCATGACTCATAGCAGGTGGGTCAGAAAGCAAAGCATTCAAGAATTATCTTTTTTTTTAGTGTTTTGGGGGGTATTTTGTTAAAAATTGACTTTATTTTTTAGAGATGGTTTAGGTCCGTAGCGAAATTGAGTGGAGAGCAGAGAATCTCCGCACTACTCTGCCGCCACCATGCACAGCTTGCCTGCTCTCTGCACCCTGCGCCAGAGGGGCGCACCTGTTACAACCGAGGAAGCGGCCCACCTTGAAGGACATGGGGAAAGCTCCCCTACAACGGTGAGCGAGAACAATCAGGACACCCCGGAATGTACGAATGTGAACATGAGTCTGACTCTCCTGTGATTTAAAAAAACATTAAGTGTGACTGAAAAAGAAAAAATATTGCCACTGAAATGTACGACTTCATCACCCATGATCACTTGTCACCTTGATTTCTAATTTAAAACGTGAGAAGAACACACACCTCGGAACGAATGAATTAGTGTGTTTTATACATGCAAGAAGGCAGGGACCGCGCGCTGTCTGGTGGTGCGATTACGCGTCCTTTGAACTCTCCAATTTAAAAGCGGTTTTTAAAAACTTCGCTGTTTCTTGAACAAATGGTGTTGGCTGTGAAAACCAGATATCCACATACAGTAGGTTGGAGTTGGGTGCTTACTTACACCATATACAAAAATTATCTCAAAATGGATTAAAGGCCTAAACATAAGACCTGAATTGATATCTCTTAGGGGGAAAAAATAGTGGGGAAGTTTCATGACATTGGCTTTGGCCGTGGTTTCTTGGATATGACCAAAAGCACAGGCAACAAAAGCAAAAATAGACAAATGAGACCACACCAACCTTAAAACTTTTGCAGAAGAAAGGAAACAACAGAGTGAAAAAAATCAACCTATACAACGGGAGAAAATACTTGCAAACCATATGTCTCATAAGCGACTAGTATCCAGGATGTATAAAGAACTCCTGAAACTCAAAAATGAAAAAACAAAAACAAAACAAATAATCTGGATTTTAAAAAAATTGTCAAGGAACCTGAATAGACTTCTCCAAAGAAGATTTCCTAATGGCCAACAAGCTATGAAAAGATGCTGTCCATCGCTAACTAGGGAAATGCAAACCCAAGCACAACGAGATACTACCTCACACCCCTTAGAAGAGCGGTAAAACATCAACAACAGCGAAAACAAGCGCTGGCCTGAGGGTGGAGAAACCAGGTCCCCGTGCACTGGTGGTGGGAGTGCGAATTGGAGAAGCTACTGTGGAAACCAGTATGGAGGCTCCTCAAAAAATTATTAATAGAACTACCATGTGATCCATCAACCCCCCTTTGGGTACGTATCCCAAAGCATTGAAGACAGGATCTCAGGATATGTGCACACCCATGTTCATTGCAGCGTCACTCACGAGAGCCAAGAGGTGGGAGTGAAGGGAATGCCCATGGCGGGAGGCGTGGACAGAGAAACGTGCAGTGCAATGTTCTTGGGCCTTAAAAAGGAAATCGTGTGATGTGGCCACCTGGGTCAGCCTTGAAGACATTACGCTCAGTGACATCATGACAGTCACAAAAAGACAAATTCTGTGTGATTCTGCTTGTATGAGTGATCCTGGGGAGTCAAACTCCTAAAAACAAAGTAGATCAGGGATGGCCAAGGGCTGAGTGTAGGGGGAACGAGGAGCCGCTGTCAGTGGGTATAAAGTTTCAGTTTTGCAGGATGGAAAGTTCCAGAGCTCTGTTGTACAGCAATGTGCATAGAGTTAACACCACTGTGTTGTACATTTAAAAATGGTTAAGATGGTAAATTTTATGTTCTGTGTTTTTCACCACACACAGAAATAGCTTTCCTGAGTTTTCCCAAAGCACCACAATCTATACTTTTTAAAAAGTTCTGCAAATAAGGATGAATGGCTGTGGCAGTGGCAGGGTGGGCGGTGGGCCAGCTGGTCTGGTTTGTGTCCCCTCCCAGGCTGCGGGGTCGGGGGGCGGGGCCCAGAGGGAGGTTGGCAGCTGGCCCCGCCCACCCTGAGAGGACGGCTCTTCCTCCCCGACCCATCTGCGCGCACCTCTCCTAGAACTGATGCTGGGGCCAGGGGTCAAACCAGGACAGGGGGACCTAATTTCCTTTTCTTTGCTGATTTAAAGAAAATCTACACAAATATACAGTATCATAATAAGCACTCATATTTTCACTATTTCAGTGTTTTGCCTCTTTCATAGAATGAAAACATTACCAAGGAAGTCCCTTTTCCAGTCTCCTTTATATGCTTTTTACTTATTCCCTACTTTGTTTTTCCCTTTACTTTATAAATGGTGTGTATTGTCCTACATCTTGCTTTTTAAAATTACCTGTGCTTTTGTGCTCTGTGCTGATCATCATTCCTTTGAATCTAGATCATTCCTTTTAATAGTGACCTACCGTCCCAAGGTGTGGACAGACTCCAGTTCTTCCGTTCAGGTCGCCTCTAGTTGTTCACTCCTCCTTGGCACTGTCGTCAGGAGCACCTCGGAGGTGTCTCCTTGTGCGCCCACATGGGATCCTCCTTATCTAAGAGGGTATTTATTCGGAGTCTCGTGCACAAGGCCAGTGCCAGGGGTTGAAGGGCAAGGCCGAGCAAAAGCAGCCCGGGGAGGGCCCCTCCTGCGTGCGGGGTCAGTGAGGAAGGGTCACCTTCCCTGACCTCTGCGGCCAGGCCCCCATCCCTCCCGAATCCCTCCATCTTTTTCCGAGGACCAGACCCGTTTATGCTCATACCCTCCTGCTTGTCCCCTGGGCTCCCCATCTACTTGGCCTTAGCTTGCACTGCTCGCGTAACCTGCGGACTGGATGGAAATGACCCGCCCAAAGTCACACAGCGGCTCACGTTGCTGGCAGAGACGCCAGTGCGGACACACGCTCGGCCCTGCCTCGCCGGGGTCGTGGCCGCTGTGGAAGCGCTGTGGTAACAGGCACCGGTCTTGGGTTTTCTCTACTTGGGCTCTTGGCCTCATCTCGGCTCTCCGCGGATGCCGTGCCCCTAGGGGCGCTGGCGGCAGGGTGAGGCCCGCCTGGGCTCTCAAGCATTACGGGTTCGGACCCCACCACCAGCAGGATGTGGGGCCTGGCTTTGGCTGTAGTGGGAAGGAAAGGGGGTTCCCGACAGGCGGGTCTGGAGGGGCGGGAGGCCGGGGCGGGACCAGAGGCGGGGCATCACCCCGCTAGCGCCTGCGCCACCTCCCTTCCACTGAGAGTTTCGAGCGCTCGCTCGGCTGTCAGGCGCGGTGGCCAAGTGGTAAGGCGTCGGTCTCGTAAACCGAAGATCGCGGGTTCGAACCCCGTCCGTGCCTGGTTCTCGAGGTTGGGGCTCGGCAGCGAGACCCCAGTGTCCTTACGTGTGCTTCCCACATTTTCTGTTACTTGGTTTTTTGTTTTTTTACTTTTTGGATTTTGTTCAGGCGTCCTCCAGTCTCTTCCCCTACCCTACCCAGGCTCCCAGGTCACACAGCAGTGTAGGCTCTCCCGGCAGCTCCCCCCGCCCCCGCCCGCTCCCCCCGCCCCCTGCGTCCCCCAGTACCCCAGCCCAGCCTCGCTGTGCAGGGCAGACCTGTCTGGGATCCCTGCGTTACTGGTAGTGACGCTGACGCCCAAGGTGAACAGCTTGCACTAGGCACTTGGGGAGCTAGCGGGGCATTGGGGGTGGGGGGTCCTATCCATACTCGTTTCGCAGGTCTCGAGTGTGGGAGGACTTCCTAGAAAGGGCATTTGAGTTTCTGGAGAAGTTTTGCGGTTTCCATTTGGTCCTTGAAAGGTGAGTTACCCACACCATGCTTGCCCCCTGCCTTTTTGTGTAGGTCAGGAAGCCAACAACGTTTAGCTGGCTTATTCCTTTCCCAGCCCTTGTGAACGGAGCCTTTGAGTCTGGCCCCTAGCCAGCTGTGGCACTCCCCAAGTCACCTCTAGGATAAGCTGCCAGATTTAATATGGCATTATGTTGAGTGCCTCCCATTCCTGATACACTCTAGTCTGTCTGTTCCCTTCAATTGTGACACTTAGCACTGATAATACTGCTGCAGATGTAATCTCATTAAGGGAACTGAACCTCCCTCATTCTATATTCCATACTTCCGTTAATGTGACCAAAAGTCACATTACCTTTCTGGAGGTCCCATTGTACAGGCCACCATAGGGAGTGTCAGGTGGACTGAAAGTCAGCAGAATCTCTTTGCAATGGTGTCTAAGGTTATCAGAGGATAGGACATGGGGCTCAAGCAGCAGGGAAATACATCAATTGTTTCCTTAAGGTTCCAATAAATAGAAGAGATGCTCTTGGCTTTTGAAGGGAATGCTGAGCTAGGATGTCACTGTCATCATGGAATTGCCACTAAATGCACATAAAGGCAGATTCCAAATATCCAGGGATATGAAGGGGAGATGTCCCAAACTATTATTGGATATTGCCTTAAATCCCATGCTTTAATTTGGATTACTGATCCTTGGAACTCTGAGGCTGGACATTGGGTTTCCGGCAGTAGCTGGAGGAGAGAATTCCACTCCAGCAGATGAGGGTGGATGAGCCAGACCAAAGTCAGTAAAAGAGGATCGAGGTACAGAGGAAGTCAGCATACAGATATTGGGGAAATATGGGCCCCCAAAAGTGAAGGGTCAGAGGCAGGGGTCACGTATGGATCCCAAGCCCTGGTTGGTCAGATACAAGCTCCATAGTGAACAGGGGAGCAGAGAGGACTCATGATGACGTGGCAGGCCTTTGGGGATCAACACGCACCCCTGTGGGGCTGGAGGTAGGTTAGTGGCTTTTAAGGCTAAAAGCGGAGGCAGAAGGAGACGCCTGTGTTGAGTTACTTGCACAACCTCTACTAAACCACTTCCATACTTTGGAGCTCAGCTTTCTGAGTTGCAAACTTCAAAAGTTGAAAAAAGTGTTTCCTAAGTGCCTCGTGGCCTGAAATTCTACGTTTCTACCTCAGACCCCAGGCCTTGGACAAGCAAAGGGACCTCTAGCTGCACCACCCATCTCGCTCGTGGGTGCCAAGCTGGCGAGTCATACAGCCCCCTTCACAGTGGGGCTTGGTCATTGCCACTTCATGACGGGATCTCTGTGACCCTGGCTCCCCATCCAGAGAGCTACAGTCAGCGCTCCCTGATGGGCAGAATGAGAGCTGCAGAGGCCCTGCCTTCTGCCAGTTTCCCCTTGCTCAGGCTGCCCCCATGGCTCCCCCCAGGGTGCAGGACAGAACACAGGGTCTCTGGTACTGCCGTTGGAGAGCCATAGAGGCAGGCACAGCCATTGTGGGCAGCCAAAACCTCCAGGATATTTTTGAAAATATGAACTACTTTAGGTCAGGCCTCTTCCTTCCTGGGAGTGAATATTATCTAACTCAAAAGCAGAATTTGGCAAGTACATACAATTTGCCTCAAACTGTCAGTTTCAGTCCAGTATTCCATTCTGGAGAAATATATATTTTAAGTCTTTCATTTTACAATTACATCTATTCAAAAGCCACATAAATCAAGTGAATGTCTTAATTATAAGAACACCAACCAGGTCAGGGAACTTTGCCAGACACCCCAGAAGCCTCTTTCACTTGCACCCTCCCCAGTCACACTCCCCAGAGCCAGAATGAGCCATGTCCCCTATTTCTATAGTAACCACTCCTCACATTTTTACTCATCACCTAATCGAGCATCTGCTCATCTTGATACCTATTGTCTAACTTTGCTCATTTTGAAAACTGATATATCTTTTAAACTTTTTTTATTTCAATCACTAGGATCCTTTGCCCTTTTAAGAATATTTTTATTGTTTGTTTGTTTGTTTCTTTTTTATAAAGAGAGGGAGAGAAACATCAATGTGTGACTGCATCTTCACATGCCCCCAACTAGGAACACAGCCTGCAACCCAGGCACATGCCCTGACCAGGAATCGAACCAGTGACCCCTGGGTTCACAGGCTAGCACCCAATCCACTGAACCACACCAGCCAGGAGTCCTCTTCCCTCTCATTTCCTTGTAGCATATCTGCGAGGACTCTGACCCATTCAACCTGACAGTGTCCCGCAGTCTAGACTTTGCCACCTGCAAGTCTTGGTACGGCTCCACCAGTTCCTCTCTCCTTGGCATTTCCTGCAAATTAGCAGCTAGATCAGACCCTGGAGGAGAGTCAGGTTCAATCCCTTTGAAAAGACTCAGGACTCGTCTCCTCTGAGAAACCCCTGACTCCTCCAGGTAATGAGTCAGCTCCTGGACTGGGACCCCTCTGTGTGTCTCATGTCACAGCTGGGAGGCACTCGGGGCCGGGGCAGTGTCTCCCTCAGGTCTGTGCTTCCAGCACCTGGTCCAGAGGCTCAGAGAGGGCCCTGCTGGAAAGCTTGAAGAAGTCTTCCCTGAGGAGGTGACTTCTTGTCTGGGCTCAGGAGGATGAACAGGATTTGGGTATTTCTGCCTTCCTTCAATCATCTTTTTTTTAAAGAGGTTTTTTTTTTGTTGTTTTTTTTAAGATTTTATTTATCCATTTTTAGAGAGAGGGGAAGGGAGCAAGAAAAAGAGGGAGAGAACCATTGATCAGCTGCCTCTCGCGCACCCCCAGCAGTCAGGGCTCAGTCGCCTTTGACACTGAAATATCCTGACCTAGGTTACAGCTGAGCAGGCAAAGGTGCCTTTCTTTCTCCCGTGGACTTTCTAACGTTGCACATAAAGTGGAATTTTGAATTAAGAAACAGATGCTCACTCTCTGTAAATCATTTTATTAGCAAACACTGAAGGTCCGAAACCCATCCCTCTGGACAAAAGTTACCAATTAGGAACAGAAAGCATCCGACTCTCTCATTTCACAGCCACAGAAACAGGCAATGGAAAGGAAGTGATTTGTTCAAGGTCAACAACAGAAGCTCTTCCACTGGATGGAGGAGCACAGATCTGTTTGGAAAAGTCATCTTCATTGTTACTTGATGGCTCATCTCTTTGCCAGCCTGTGGGCTAAGAGCCACTTCACTTGTCCTGGTGTCCACGTGGACCGACAGGGGGACATAGTGACTGAAGCCGCCAGGCCTGACCACCGTGCTCAGGCTGCAAAGTCAGGAGACGGACCAGGTTAGACTCCTCAGGAGACAGACGCCTAGTTTTTCTGGACCAAGTGCCCATGGAAAGCCTTTCAGAGAACGCCGAGTGAGGTGGGGGGGACTAGGGCCCAGTGGGGTCCGTGTGACCTGCCTTCCCAGGAGTGGCCCACCACCCTCCCGGCCTCACTCCCTCGACATGTTCTGAGGGCGCAGCCCCAGCAGAGAGTCTCACACCACCCGCCCGTTCCCCACCTCCCATCAGGCTGGAAAACTGAACCCAGTTCTGCCTTAGCCTTGCCGGAACATTATCACACCTGGCGAGAATGAGCTGCTTTCTGGAGAATTTGCCTCTCTGCAGCTGCGTACGTGCAAGAGAGGTGTCTTTTCAGGTAACCTATGTAGATAAAGGGACTCTTTAGGCTGGCTGAAATATGAAGGTCATCAACAAAGTCAGAAACTTCAAAAACGTCCCTCCCTGCATTTGTGAAATAGTCAAGCAGGGAGAAGTCACAGAAAAATCACATACCAGTCTTGCCAGTGATGAAGCAAAGGCCCCGAGGCAGCGATAACTTATCAAAGGCTGCAGAGGAGCGAGGAACTGAGACGGGCTCCAAACCTTGATAAGACCAGCCATACGGGCAGTGTGACCTTTCTGCAGCGAAGATGTCATTCCTGGCATGTCTTTCCCCTGAGCTCTGGGGCCTCTCCCTCTCTCCTGGCCACCTGGGCCCAGAGACACGAAATCCACATAACTTGCCGTTTGTGCAAAATTGGCTGAGAAAAATGAAGCCCATGAATTCCACATACAAAATACTCCAGGTTACTTGCAGCCCTTTCCTCCCTCTGATCACCAGGATCCCTGTAGCAGAGCTCTTTCTGACTGATGGCAGGAAGCTGAAAAGAACCCAGCACAGCCTTGACAAGAGAAGTGGCATCAGATAGGCCGGAGGGTCCCAAGGAGGAAGCAGAGTGGAAAGGGCACAGATCTTGGGTGAATCACTTCAAATCTCCAAGCCCAGTTTCCGTAGCAGTAGAACAGGGGTTCTCCTCCCTTCCACTCCACAGCACTTTGCTGTGTTGCTAGAGCTATAGCAGGCACTCATTATGGGCACAGGGTCAATACCATACTGTGGCGTTATTTAATACCTTGAACGGTGTGGGCACTGGAGGCCACGGTGAATGTTGAGCCCGTGTGGGATGTGGCCCCCGTCTGAGAGGAAATGGGGGAAATCAACAGGTGTCAGCGGGAGTGCCTCTGTCTGTGTGGCTCAGGCCCCAGGGGGCTGTGGGGCAGGGCCTAGGGCAGCCAGTCCCAACCAGTCACGGCCAAGCTGGGTATTGACACAGCGTGCGTTATGTGCCAGGCACCAGGGACACAGGAGTGCACACTGGAGACAAAATTCCTATCCCTGCGGGGCTTGCGTTCTGGGAGTTGGAGACAGAGATCAGTGTCAGGGAGACAGGTCTATTCAATTGAGGAACATATGTGGCATATTAGAAGGGACAAGGGCTATGGAGAGGAAAGACATCTGGGTTGGGGGATGAGACATGATGGGGCAGGGGCTGCCATTTAAAATAGGGCAGGCAGGGAAAGCCTAGGGAAGAATCTAGAATACAGGGAGCCAGAGAACAAGGTCTGTGTCTCCAGCTCTATGGGGTTTTGTCCCCAAGGCACGTCGATCCCTCCCAGCCACAGAGATGGATGTGCGCAGCACTCTGGCAGGGTGGATTAAGATCATCCACATCACCCCCCGCCCCCACCAGGGGTTCTGAAACCCACTTGCTAAGGAGCCCGACTCCTGGGGGGGGTTTGAGAGGGACAGACAGGAAGAAGCCATGGGGCCATGGGAGAGGTGTGCCACCCCGTGGGAAGGCAAACGTGGCCTGAGCGAGAGGGCTGGGAAGGGCATTAGACCGGCTGGAGCAGGGTTGAGTGAGGAAGGCTGGCCGCGCACCTGTACTTACCATATATTAGCTAAGCGGTGCTGGCACGTAATTTCACCTGTAAACTGTGGGTGACACCAGTACCTACATCTAGGTCTGTGTGAGAGGGTAAGGAGAAGCTCTTAGAAACAGTCTGGGCACCTAGAAATTTCTCACCGAGAGCCATCGTCATCAGGGCATGTTTGCTACGGCAGCAGTTTTCAAATTTCAGGAGGTAACCCTTCAGTGGATCATGAAGTAAATTTAACAGCTTGCAAGCAGCATTTTTTTAATGGAACAGAATAGAATAGCATAAACATAGTTGGTGCATATATGTTTGTGTGGACACACGTGCACACGCATATAGATGTTTCCTGCCATGGGCATCGCCGGAAGCTAGAAAGCCACTGTTCTAAAGCAGCATTTCTCTGACAATGGTCACGAGGAGTGTTTTCTAACTTCAGTAAGGAGCCTGAGACTGTTACCATTTTTACCACATTAGAATACCACTTGCACTATTTTCTAAATACTTGCCTTTGAGTTGGCTTACTTGAAGCACTTTAGCCACATTATAACAATATTCATGACATTTACACTTTGAAATATATACAGCCCTGGCCGGTGTGGCTCAGTGGACTGAGCGCCAGCCTGCGAACTAAAAGGTCATCAGTTTGATTCCCAGTCAGGCCACACGTCTGGGTTTCGGGCCCCCAGTCAGGGGTGTGTGAGAGGCAACTGATCGATATTTCACACACTGACGTTTCTTTCCCTCTCTTTCTCCCCCCCTTCCCCTCGCTTTATACGTAAGTAAAACCTTTAAATATATATATATGTGTGTGTATATATATTTATAGTTTTACACCGCACACTAGGAAACACTGGCGGTAAGAAGCGTGACTGGCGATAAAGAGCATGATAGTGAAAGCCCTTTCTCAAAGGAAAGCTGGGGCCCAGTAGCGCTGTGAGACAGAACGAGTCCCAAGCCCTCAGGCTCCCTTTCTGTCCCCGGAGACAGGCCCAGTCCCACTGCCCGGCTTTCTGAGTTCTTGTAATTGACCTTTCCACGGTGGTCACCTCGAGAAGCAAGGAACAGGCCCCGTCTGCCTGTGGACAGACTAAGGAGCTTTCCTGGGATGCGAGCCCCAGAGGCGGCGGCCAGGACCCCAGTATCTGTCTTTCCCCTGTGGGCTGTGTCCTGCACCAAGTTTGCAGAATTTCCTTTCTTGTCCAGTTTTGATTCCATTGATGGGATTAGGTGCCCCCCCGCAGCCATGCCCTTTGATGTGGTCAGGGGGTAGGTAGCAGAGAGATTTCAAGCTCAGGGAGCAAATCTTAATCTTCTGCAGGCTTCTCTGGGATCAAGAGCTGGGGTAAACCCATTACATCCCTGCCTTTCATCCCCCCAGGACACCCGCTCCTCCAGGCTCCTCCAGCCTTAGAGATCCAAAGGGTTTGTCAGATTTAGAGAGAGAAATAAAAGGGGAAGAGAAAGCAGAGCTTGGACCCCAGGTCCCCTCCAGCACCCGCAGCATCATCAGCAATGTCAGGGCATCTTCTTCTTTCTTCCTTTCTAATCCTAGGCTCCCACAAAACGGGGATTACAGGGGTTTGGGGCCAGCGGCCCGCCCTGTCCCAGCACTGAGTGCCGCTGCCTCCCCTCCCTCCGGGAGCCACTCTGTCCTGGGAGCACCTGATTCTGCACATCTGTCTGTTGTCCTGCCCTCAGATCTCCATGTGGGCGTGTGTAGGGAGCTGGCAAATTAAGCAGAGAAGCCACTCAGCCCTCATAGCAGTTAGGTTAGGGGGCATGATCTGGATTGGTGAGGCACTGTCTATGTCAGGCCACAAGCAGGTCCGTCTCATCATGGTCTTTAACTTAAATCTAATTCAAGGGCTCTCTCTGAAGGGGGCTGGGAGCTCATTCTCAGTCTTTACTCAGGCTTCCCCTGCACTCCCTCTTTCATGGTCCCTCGAGTCCCGCCATCCTGAGGATGTGGGGTGGTGGCCGAGGCCTCCGGCTGCTCCAGATGGACTCAGATGAGGTAGGGAGTTACTCACGGACCACGACCTGGTCTCGAGAGAGCGCCGGCCGCAGGTCCTCGCGAAAGGGGATTCCACTCACCTCCACGCCCTCTCTAATCTTGGGAAAGCGCCCTCTCCCTCGCAGCTTCGTTGTTCCACCTTTCTTCCCCAGGGTTCTGCTAAAGGAGCCCAGGTTTTCTTTTAGAAAGCACAGCCAGGAAGAGAGGTTGTCTGCAGGTGACTGGGATGGGAATGGAAAACACAAACTTAACATCTTAAGAAAGCATGCTACTGGGTACCATGCTTTGCGTTTTCCATTTATCTCGTTGGTCTGCCACCAAAGCCCCGCTGAAGTGCCTGGCCAGCTCTGGGTTCCAGATGGGGAGGTCGAGGCTAGCTAGCTGCAGGAGCGCGCCCCTGGGGAGGGACAGGACCCAGGAGCGGAGCGGCCGGCAGGGGGCTCTCGGCTCTGGCCTTCGAGGGAGGAAGCGCTGGCAGTGGCTGGGACCGGTCAGAGGAGGAAAGGGGAAAATTACTGGATATCGGGGGCGGGAAGAGCTGCATGACTGGGTGGAAGGCACTGGAGACTGCTGAGTCCGGACTCGATCCCGGGGGCGGTTAGAGCAGCCGGGGAGTAGGCGCCACGGCCACCCCAAACCCCCGCCCGAGTGTCCTCCACCGTGCCGCAGGCTGGAGCTGGATGCGGGCGCGGGCGCCGCAGGCTGGTGCGGGCGCCGCAGGCTGGAGCGGGTGGCGCCACCGAGGGGCGGGCGGAGGGCGGGCCGGGGCGGGGCGCAGTCCTTTTGACTCCTAGAGGCGGTGCAGGCGGGCGCTGGCCGCATCAGTCCTCCGGGAGCCGCCGGGCGCAGAGCCTTCTTGATGTGTCACCAGCACGTGGAGCCAGCTCCGGCAGACCGAGCGAACGGGCAGAACTCACCCAACTTTCGAGGGGTCTCGGCACCTCGCTCCTCTCCCTGCTGCGCCGGGTTGCTGCTGCTGCTTAGGGAAGGGGTGGCGACGGCCCCTGGGTCCCAGGCAGGTTGAGCGGGGAGCTCGCCCGGCGTGCGCGCGTGCGGGGCGTCCCGGACGTCGGGGCCCGGCTCGCAGCGACTTCTCCGATCTCTGGGGGCGGTGCGGCCCAGCTCGGACCCGGCCCTGAGCCCCACGGATCTGAGTGCAGGTAACTGAGGCGGCTTGGAACTGGGCCTCGCGGTCGCGGCTTGGGATCTTGGCGAAGTTTCTGGTGTAACTCTGGCGCTCCGCTTGGCATGGGGAAAGCCTAGTTCTCCGCACCTCTAGCCTGGTCCTCTTGGCCAGAGCCAGGGCGGCTGGGGGTGGCCTGGAAGCTGCCGCATGCCGAGTGTCGTGTAACCCTTCCAGGGTTGATTTCGGAGCCCGGCGGGCCGAGATCGGGTGGGGCGGGTGCCTTCTTTGGGGGCGCCGCTCGGAGGAAACCGGGAGCCTCAGCCGAACAGCGCGCGGAAAGCGGGCGGTCGGCCCCAACCCGAGGGAGACCGTCCTGCGCGTCCGCACTCCGAACTCTGAGACAAGCAGGAGCTGAGGGCTGGGTCTTTGTGGGCGAGATGAGGGTGTCAGATCAACTGGCCTACAAAGTCCCAGTTCTCGGTTCCCGGGACCAGCAGCAGCTCTGAACTCCTGGCCCGCGCGAGCTGAGCGCCCAGGCGGGGACAAGGACCCTGTCCAGGCCGCCGCCTCCTGGGTCCACGCTCTAGGAGAGGAGGTGGCAAGGCGCGCTCGCTGCAGGTTCGGTGCGGAGATTCGAGGGATCCCTGTGCTTCCCAGGAGCAAAGGGAATGCGCTCGGAAATTTGTGTCGGTGACTATGTGCGGTCTGTGTCCTCCGAGTGGAGGGAGATTTCCTGCTGGGGCAGAGCAGGAGCAAGGGCAGCGAGACGGCTCCCTTCTCCCGAACGGGCCAAGCCCATTTGCCAAGCAGGGCCCACCCTGCCGCGCATTCCAGGGCGGCAACCTTGAGCTTGGTGGTGAGGAGGGGCTCCCAATCTCTAGAGTGCTCCTAGAGAGATGGGACGGGCTGCACAGGTGTAGCCCCTGTGCACCAGGAAGCCCCTGCCCCTCTCTGCGGCCCCCTCCCCCACCCGCGATTTTTTTTTTTAGAAAGACACATCTTTATGGGTATGTTCCTAACGGCTGGTCTTTTATTCCCTGACATATACCACATAATACTGACCCGCCCTAAGTCCTCTTCAAGGTTTGTGCCGAGATTCCTCCTTAAACCCTCTGTTGGTAACTTTGCTTTTATACCTCCTCCTCCAAAGAAAACCCCCGCCAAGCCCTGAAACCTCGGGTGTGCTCAGTGTTGGGACTTTTACTTATTCTGCATTGTGTTTTGGCTGTTTTGGCAGTGGGGGCCTTAGGGAAACATTGGGGAACACGCAGTGAGGTGACCTGAACTGAATGAGGGCACGCTGATAAAACAGTGCACCTCGGTTTCCCTTCTTCCTGGCGTGGAAAACAGGAGGAGGGAGGGGGAGAACTAGCCCACCCAGCCTGGCCCGCCTCTCTCAAAGCTGTGCAAGGACCCATTCTGGAAGCGTTTTCCACAGGCTTCCCTGACTTGTGTGGGCTAGCGTAGAGCACAGCTTGCAGGGGCCCTTTGAGTCTCTGTCCCCATGTGGGTGGCCACGTGGGGGCCTGATCTGAGGGGTGAGGAGGGAGCGCATGGTCTGCGGGGTCACCGAAGCAGGGCTTGGCATGTGAGCAGGGGAAGAGGGCACAAGCCCTCCCCGCTGCCGTGGGGCCGCATGTGTGCAGTGTGAGCTTCGGCCTCCCGTCAGAAGAAAGTTCTGCAGGCGCCAGGATTATGGGAGTGAAGACTTTCTGTGGCTAGGGCCGCACCACGTTCGTGTATCTTGACCAGTTCTCAGTTTGATGGCAAAATCGTCCAACAGTAGGCTGGGGGGAACTTCGAAGTGGAGGCCTTGCCCTAATTAAGAAAAATGCTCTCTTCGGAGTGCTGAATCCGTTTGGGAAAACGAAGTTCTCTCTTTGAGCCCATGCCTCTCCCATCCCCAGGATCAATATCTTAAAGTAAACGAAGTGGAAATCTCCAGAATATCCCATGGTCATAAAACACCCGCAGCACTGAGCTGGAGCAGTGAGATGCAGAAAAGCAGGCAGAGGTGGCTGCTTCACAGATACTTTTGAGTGGACAGGTGGTGTGGGGATGAGGGACGTAAATCTCTGGAGATGAGGCATAAGGAACCCCTGGCCGGGCCCAGGAGGTAGGCAGCTTCCCCGAAGACTGTGCCCTGTCCTCTGAGGCTGCCAGGGCTTTAGGGATTTTTAGGAAATGGCTTGATACTTCGTTTCTGTGG
This sequence comes from Micronycteris hirsuta, assembly GCA_004026765.1. Taxonomy (NCBI): domain Eukaryota; kingdom Metazoa; phylum Chordata; class Mammalia; order Chiroptera; family Phyllostomidae; genus Micronycteris; species Micronycteris hirsuta. Next base: position 49,339 of record PVJI01005550.1, read on the forward strand.
GGTGAGTGATTAGTTTTTTCCTTCTTGGGATTTTTCCTTTGCAAAATGTGATTGAATCAGCTACACAGCAGGCTGGCTTGGCCTCCAGCAGCTGACTTGTTCTTTGACTTAAGCCTTTGCATTTAGGAATTGTGTTTTAGTTGAGAGCTTTTTGATTTTGCTGTCCCTTTTGAAGTCTCATGGTTTCCTGGAGCAGATGCCTCCTTCCTCCACCTCCCCCCAACCCCCACCCCGATCCATTCCTCTAAGCTGGGCACCTCTCGGGTCCTGTGAAGCCAGACTTGTTTGCCCTGGAGCCGGCTTCCGGGAGCGGGAAGGCTAAATGCGAGGTAGGAAGCTGGTGGGAGGGAAGGGTTTTAGCCAGACCCTTGAGGAGACCCACGGAGGACTCCTGAAATCCAGCGGGACTCCCAGTCCTGCCTACTTGCATTCCCTCAACTCTTAAGTAAATTGCAACCTAGTGAATAATTAACCTCACCCTTGTAGCTAGGTGTTTTTTTTTTTGTTTTGTTTTTTTTAAAGAAAAATAAAATCCCAACCTATGAAAGATTAGAGATCAATTTTTGTCTAGGAGGACTGGATTGACAAACGAGGTATTGGGAGAAGCTGACCCTGTCATCTCCACCCCTAAGTCTTAGTAACTCCAGGAATCCTGATACTAAAAAGTCCCTCCAGTTTTGCTGGTGGCCCTCGAGGGTGGTGGGGAAAAGGCAGTGCTCTGAGCTGAGCCCCCAGCTCTCCCTCAACGCCTCTTTTTGCCCAAAGCCAAGCGGTCTGAACCCTCCAACACGGTCAGGATTCGATTCTTGTCCCTTGGTGTAGCGACAGCTTGGCCTTCATTCCTGCAGGAGCTGATTCAGCTGCCAGGCCAGTTTGCTGCTCTCTGCGCGGGATGGTAAATATTTGGCCTGTCTCAGTTCTTTTACACAAAAGAACAGTGCTCCTAATCGGTGACAAGTCTATGAAAGGGCTGTCAGAAGCAGGGAATCAGTTGGGTTCCATGAAGGGTTTTTTTTTTTTTTTTCTTTCGAAGCAACCCAGGGTGAGGGCCGTGAAGGCGGAGTTTGGGTCCAGATGTGCTGGAGTTGGGAGTCCAAACTGCCCCTTGCCAGCTGGGTGGCCTTCGACAAGTAACTTCTGTGCCCATTTCTTCCCTGGTGAACGAGGGTTATGATACCTACCTGGTAAGCTTGTGGTGAGGCTTATATGAAAAATGTAGGCACAGTGCCTGGCACCCAACAGTGGACCTTTGACTGGTAGCCCTCCTCTCCTCTGTCGTATTTAGTCTGCCCGTGTGTACATGCTGGTTGAGAAGGGCGCAGTGATTGAGACCTCCGGCCTGTGAGTCTCTCTCGCTTGCTAGCGTGTGGCCTTGGGCAAGGTACCTCACCCCCTGGCAATGGCAGCTGTGTTGTCCTAAGTCTGGATGACACCCAGGAACCCCTTCCCCCTGTCTGAGTCTCTGTCCTCTCAGTTTTTATTGTGCAGCAGCCACGTGCCAGGGACTGGGCCAGGCTGGAGTTCCAACCCGGGTGAGGCAGGCATGGCCTCTCGCTGCCCACTCTCATTTGTCCCCCGGGTCTGAGGGCAGAGGTGGAACATGGCGAGTCCTCTTGTGGTAGCTGAGGCTGAGACTCGGGGCGGGGGGGAACACTTTCCCAGGACCCCACAGCTGCCCTTGGTGCCCCCGGAGCCTGAGGCCCAGTCTTCTGGGTGCAGCAGGGCCTCCCAGGTTGGGAGCCAGCAAGCTTGAGCTGTGGAACAGGTGGGCAAATGGGCCTGGATTAGCCCTGGGCGTGCAGCCGCGGGCACCGTGCACATCTGCTCTGCGGGACAGCCCTCCTGAAGGGCCTCAAGACTGGTTCTGACTGCGAGCACGTTTCAGGAAAGGTCTCCAGGAGAGGTGATTCGCCACGGCTGCTCTTGGCTTGCTTGCTTGTTGCCCCCGTGGGCAAGGTAAATGCCACTCCAGTGGGACCAGTCAAGCAGGGTAAGAAATCGAAGGAAATAATGTGATAGGCCAAAAAAATACTGAAGAGTGATCATCATGGAAAAAAATCAGAATTTCATCGGACTCCCGTATACTTTTTTATGGCTTCATGATGTTTGTATTTTGGATTTCAAACTGGAGGTGGAGATAGACCATAAGCTTTCCAGTGCTTTAGAGCCGTTTGTACTTCTCACTGGGCCCGGGCAGTGGGCAGGCGCAGAGACAGACACGGAGCAGGTGACTTCTCACCCACTGCGGCTCCCTCTCTCCTCCCTTTGGCACAGTTGGGGGGGTTTTGAAATCGCCCTGTAGCCAGACCCCTTGCGTTTGCTGCCCGGCAGAACCGGGGAGGGAGCGCTATGTGGAAAGAACCATCGCCCGATTTCAATCTCAGCTCTGCCACTTGGGGCCTGAGAGTCCCCTTCTCTGTTCACTGGGGGGCTGGCCCGAATACAGTGTGCACCCCCATAGAATCTTCTAAAATTCCGAGCCAGGAGGTGCGGAAAAGGGCACCAGGTTGGAACCTGGGGCTGCGGCTGGGAGGGGTGGGAGGGCTGGGGGAAGGACTCAGATGTGCAGCTGGGAAATTTGGATCAGTCTGTAAAGACTTTGTGGTTCATTCTCATGAAACTCACTTCCTCCCACTGGATCTCTGCCCTGGGGTGTGTGGGGTTCAAGGGGAAACACTGGCTTCTCCTTCTTGGGGACAGGCATAAACTCTTGTCTTTCCAAGCAAGCAGCTCAGAAATAACCCTCTCTGTGCATGACCTTTGTAAGGCAGACCTCCCCGGCCCTCCTGAAACAGAAGCTGCCAGGTTGCGTACCTGCCCACGGCACCTGACGTCTGCGTAACTGCTTACGGCAGGCCTTAGGGCGAGGGCGTTGGCTTGCACCTGGACATCTGGCTGTCCATGGACTAACTGGGTGACCTTGGGCCAGTGGTGTGCCTTGCTGAGACTCAGTTTCCCCGTGTGCGATCATGCATGCCCACTCTGTAGGGCTTTAGGAGAACTGAATGGGAATGCCTGTGTGAAATGCTGGGCGTGTGTGGCCGTAGGCAGTCCATGGTTGCTGTTCTCAAGTGACACCATAGTCATCCCAGGGCCAGTGAAGAAACCCCAGTGAGGTCAAGAAAGGACGACCTGGGCCTGGCAAGCTTGCTTGCTGGCTTAGTATCTGGGGAGAAAATATTGGAAGAAAAGCAAGTCCTTGCTGTGTGTACTGGGGAGTGGGAGCGCCGTGCCTGCTGCTTCTGCGAGACAAGCCCCGTGCAGCCCCGGAGGTGCTGGGCCTGAGCGGGTCCAGAAATCGCCGCTTGTGCAGGGGTGGGCTCCTGTCATTGCTGTGCTGCAGCCTATCGAGGGGTCAGGTTAGTCGGGAGAGTCAACGTAAGCTTAAGAACAGGGAAAAAAAATTAAAAAGAAAATGTGTCCTTGCTCGTGGAACTTCAAGGGCAATTAAACAGATACTCGGAACCAGGGCTTGTATCTAAGCAAAAGGTTGGTCTCCAGCTTGCCTGGCCAGACCACTGCAATCTGGGAAAAGTCAACCACTTGCTCCCAGCTGGTTCGTGTGGAGGGTTCGCCCTTCCCTGGCCTGAGTCTCTCTCCCTCTCCCTGTCCTGTGTCTGGTGATGGCAAGCATTCATCGTCACTCGGGCCTGGGCGCACGCTAACCTTGGCCAGATCGCTGAGTGTTAGACCATCTGGCAAAATATCACATTTCGACAATGGGCCTTTTCTGCATAGAGGGGGACGGGGCGGGGGCAGTGCCGGGGTGCTGGAAAACCACTTAAGCGTTGACAGTGGGCAAGGGCAGGGTCCAGGACCCTGACTTGGAATGTGAGGGGTGGTGGGGGTGGAGCAGGGAGACCGCTCCTCAAGATGCAAGTCCACCAGAGAACCAGCACCCCGTTTCCACAGCCCGACTGCGGCCAGCCCTGGCACCCTCCCTTTCGTCCTTTTGGTGGATTCTGTTGTAATTAGACAAGTCCTGACAAGTACCCCCTTGCCCTTCGGGCTGGGGAGTTGCGAGGAGTCCTGCCTGGAAACCCAGCCTCCTTCACTGGGGAGCCACAATGAGGCAACAGAACAGTTCACGGGCCCTTGATTCAATAAAGACCCTTTTATGATGTTGGTTTTTCCCAGAAAAATAATACCACTTTGCCCCGTTTATTGCATTTAGATGTGTAATCATATTAGACGAAGCAGCCCCGGGGACCGAAGTTACGTAGTTAGGGTTTTCACCAAAGCCTGTTACCCGGTCTTCAGAGGAAGACAGTGTCCTCAGAAAAAAAACCAAAACAACAAGGAACATTTTTGAGGATTTTCTCTCTTGGCATTTAAAGGACATTTTCTTCCATCGGGTGAGAAGCGATTCAGGGGAAAAAAAAAAAACCAGAAAGTGAAACTAACTTGACGGGCCAGCGTCAGCGCAGCCCTGCCTGGCCCAGGCAGGCGATGCGCACCCAGCGGGGTCCCCCACTTGTCGCAGACGGGGTTTGTGAGTCAGGCGGGCAGCCGTGCCCTGCAGAGGGCTGCAGAAATGCCAGAGGGCTGCCTGTGTCCCCTGCACGGGGAGCTGAGGGGTCCCAGCACGTGTCCGGGTTCACCATGCCAGCCCGACAGCAGGTGGCAGTTCTCTGCCTCCCGAAGGCCCCTCCCTGCCAGGGCAGGCAGCCCTGACCACAGGTCATGCTGGGGGTGGGCAGCTTTGTTGGGAGGGCTTACCTGGCCCCTGCCCACCTTGACTGGACACACCTCCCAGGCATCTCCCCACACAGCCATCCGCTCTTCTTCACGTCATATCCCCAGAAGAGACTCTGGGGTCAGGTGGGCAGATAAACGTTTCCGGTCCCAGAGTCAAATCCCTCCTGGAAGTCTCCTCAGCGCAGGGGTTAGGTGGCCATCACCAGCGGAGTCAAGACCCTCTTTCCCAGCTGGGATTTAGAAATCTCAAGCACTGAGATTGGGAGGCATCTGTAGGCCTGCGCTATTAAGAAACAGAGGATGTGACATTTCAGAGTGCTAAAAACATGGTACATGAAAAAGGGGGCAAATCCGCTTCATCCTGGGGCGGCTGATGGGTGTTATTGCTGAAATATCTTCTCAGAGAGCATCCTTTAACTCAGGAGGGCTGCGTCTTACAAGGGGCGGTTCATCTATTTATGGAGAGTGTGCGTTAGGATATTTTTCTGTATCACTATCTTAAGGTTTGGGGTGATTTTTTAAACTTTTTCTAATACTTTTCCAATTACAGCTGACATTCAATATTAGTTTCAGATGAAGCCTTTACTTTAGACTTTCTGGATATTTTACACTTTTTGGAAGAAGTGCTATTAAATTATATATATGTATATACATCTGTGTGGGTACATATAAATAATATATAACTTCTTTTTGTTTTTCTACCCAAAGGAGTATAAGTAGAGCATGTGAAACCAGATTACAATTAGTACATTTTTCTAATTAGCTGTTAGGAATTTGCAATTCGGAATCTGCAATGTGATGAATTATTTTAGATTTCCAAATGCAACTTTGGCCACCGGGAGGCTCTGAGGAACGTGCATGGCCAGGGGAGGCTGGGAAGCATGGGTTTTCAGTTTCGGGAACCCCCTACTCACCTGCGTGCTCCCCCAAAGACCTGTGTGCCAGTCCATCCGGCAGCGACAGTGACCAGAGAGCCGTTTGTTGTCCTGGTCCCGAGTCAGTGGAGTTGGAAAGATGATTTATGTTGGCTCTTCTCTGCCCTGAAAATGGAGCAGGCGGATGCGTTGCTACCTTTTTTCCAGCAGTAACATTAGGAGCTGTTCTTGGGAGAAAAGGTTCTGGTGGTGTATGCGCATTCCGGTTTTCAGTGTGCCTGCCGTGTGCGCTTTCTTGGTGCTGGGTGGCCACCACGGCCATCTGCAGGGGTGCGGCTATCCAAGCCAGACCTGGAATGCGCCGTGGCCGAGTGGCTCAGGTGGTTGGAGCGTCGTCCTGCAACACGAAAAGGTTGCAGGTTCGATCCCTGGTTGGGGCACATACTGGAGGCAACCGATCAATGTCTCTCTCTCAAATCCATAAACATAGCCTTCGGTGAGGATTTAAAAAAAAAAAAAGCCAGGGCATGAAGTCAGGACTCCACTTTTGCACTTTGTAACTGCTGTTGGTGCAGACCCATGATCCTTTTCTGAAATTCTAACTCTACAAAACTGTGAAAACCAAAAGTTGCTTCTGTAACTAGTTCCGTGAGGAAGCCTGACCTAAACGGACTTGAGACTCGGTGTAGTGTAGTCTGTATTCATCTTGGAGGGGCGGGGAGCTGTCAGCGTTCATGGGTTTCACCGCAGAGATATTGATGCGTTTGATTGTGGCGCCGCCCTGCTGAGTGGGGTGTTGTATGACGTGGGGTATGTACCACGTTACTTCCTAAACCCGGACAATTCTGAAAGGTTTGTGATAACAGCCCTGTTGTTCAGGGTGAAACGGTAAACATCTGGTAAACATCTCGGGCCTTTGAGGGCCACAGGCTCTCGGTTGCAGCTCTTTTGCTCTGCTGTTGTGGTGCGGAAGCAGCCAGACGTACTATGTGAATGAGTGCGCTCGTGTTTAGTAAAACTTTATGAAAACGGGGGGTGGGCCGGGCCTGGCGTGAGGCCCACGGTTTGCTGACTCCTCGTGAGAAGGATAAATGTGTCCTTGAACATGTGCTCTCTTCTTCCCCACGTGTTAGCCCTGCTGTCTGCACACCCATCTGCTTGCTTCCCCTGCTCGGTGCCGTTGCCTTTAAGGAGATAGAAGCCGCAGCTGCAACGCCAGCACTTGCCCCTGGCTTTGGCTCTTGGACGGCTCAGAGATGGGAGCCAGAGGTAGGCGCTGCCCGCTCTGGCCTGGCCTCCTTAGTGGGAGTCTGTATTCGTGTGGACAGAGGCATTCGGGCTCCAGTCCAGCCTTGCCAAAGGGCACTCAGACCTCCACCCACTGATGAGTTCTGGGGGCTAAGCCAACCCAAAGGAACACTGGCCATCAGCGTCGGGCCAGGCAGGGCTGGAGAGTTTGCAGAGCATGGTGGGAGTGAGGGTTTAAGAGCCAAGGTGTTCTTAGCAAAAGAATTTCTGGCAGAGAGATTGGTTATCATAAACTCAGGGGCTCTGATGGACGAGATTCAGGACTCCTGGCTTTGTTCATCCCAGGTCCGGATTGGCCAGCGAGTCCGAGAAGGCTTTCCATTGCGGCAGAGGCTCCAAGCCAGCTGAGCCCTCTGGCTCTCGCTTCCCCAGTGGGCTGGCCTGGGGCAGACTGGGTAGGTGGCTGGAAGGAAGGCAGGGCCCAGCAGAGCCCAGTCCCCCAGGCTGAGTACTGGGAGCACCAGCACCCCTTCACCCAGCATGCCCCAGCTCTCTGCCAGGGAAGTTGGCTCCTCAGTAGAAGCACTGGGTTCCGAGTTGTCTCTGGGTGGAGCAGAGGCTAGTCATTTCTGGGCGTTTTTTGGGGGCAGTGAGGTCAGCCACTGGCCAGACCAAGCGCTGGAGACCCCGCAGCCCCCTACCCACCACCGAGCTTCCCCTGGGCTGTGGGGAGGTGGGCCAGTGCCAAGTACGGGGATACCGTCTTCACTCACCTGGGCCCGCCAATCGACTGCTGACTCATTGGAGTATCTGAGGACAGCAAGAAAAATAAAGGACTTTCAGGGGCAGCTGTGTTTCCTATCTTAGGCCATAATGCCCCTAAAAATCCTTATTGCTCTTGCAGTGGGCGTCGGGGAGTGGCTGCCAACCCACCTCTCACCTACCTGGCCACTGAGGGACTTCCTGGGGTCTCACTGGGACTTGCTGATGATTAAAACAATGTCACTGGGCCTGTGCATTTGCTGGGCGTCGAGATACTCCTGCATAGATGGGAGGGGCTCCCGGCCTGTGTGAGCGAAGGTTCTGAGGAGCCCCGCTGCCTGTGTGGGCGGCTCTGGAGTCTCCTCCGTCCTCAGCAGGTGCCCCACCCCCGCCTGTTCTAGCCCCACCCCACAGATACTTTGGCTAAGTCAAGGCCTTGTCCTTGTCTTGGGGCATTATTAAGCTGAAATACCAATCTGTGACATGTCCCACCTTGACCCAAGAACCCCAATGCACAAGAATGTCCCCAAATCCCACAGCAACAGACCCTTCCTTCCTAGCCGAGGCCGAGCCACGGCCTGCCTGCGGACGGAGAGATGAGGCATCGAACAGGCAGCAAGACCTACCTCGTGTGTTGCTGACCTCCCAGTCGGCAGGGGAAATTTATCTTCCAGGTATCTCTCAGGTTCCCTCCCAGGTGCCAACTCGAAAGCTCTCATCATTCAAGAAGATGACTGTATATAGGACCCGGACCGCCATGGCCCTCCTTCCTGGCCAGCATGGCCCCTGGCTGCGTGGGCTCTGGCCGACCGAGCCTGCCTCCACACCAGCTCTCCTCCCAGAGGAAGGGGCAGCTCCCAGGTACAGGTTCTCAAGGGGCTGTGGGGAGTGATGTTTCTCCCTCCTGGGTAGGAGGCAGACGGAGCTCCCGGGATACACGGGGTGGTGCAGTTCCGTCCTCTCCAGCTGAGCATTCGCTCATGTCACATCAACTGTCCCTGGGACCCTTTTGGCCTGCCCTTCCGTCCCCCGCAGAACTCCTTGTTCCTGAGCACGTTCCTCGGTCCTTATCCCAAAACATTTGCAAAAGGACACTACATCAATTTTTCTAAAGGCAATACATTAAAAAATAAAACAATACTGTTTTTCCTCAGTTATAAAAGAACTGCCTTGCATCGAAAATACAAAAGGATGAAAAAGGTATATAAGTGCCCATAGCCAGGGATAATGTCTGCTAATGAAATATATCCTCCTGACATTTTTACCCTGTGCATGTCCACCCCCATCCAGTTAGCAGGATTGGGGCTTTTAAAACGGGCGAGGCTAACCCATCTGAGTGATGGCTCTGGGCCCTCGGGAGCCAGAAAGTCTCTATTTTCTTTTTGACAAGTGGGATGGACCACGGGCTGGAGGTTGCTTCCAGCCAGCGAGCTCAGAGACCTCCCTGGAGGGTGTTGGGGCAGCACTGAGTCTCTCTCCAAACAGGTGGATGCAGTTATTGGGGAGGAGGCTGCAAATGTGGGCTTATGGACCCTGGTCACCCGAGAATCACTTGGAGAGGAGTAAAAGTTCCAATGGTCCTGGCCAGTGTGGCTCACTTGGTTGGAGCGTCATCCTGACATAACCGAAAGGTTGAGGGCTCGATTCCCAGTCAGGACAATACCTAGGTTGTGAGTTCGATCCCTGGTCTAGGCACAGGTGCATCAGCTCCCAAGCTGAGTGCCTGTGATTCCCGGTCCAAGTGCTGATCCAGCCCAGGGCGGTGCACAGGGGGTGACCGACTGATAGCTTCTCTCTTTCATCAATGTCTCTCTCCTTTCCTCCCTTTTGTCTCTAAAAGCAATGGGAACAAAAAGTCCTTGGTTGAGGATTAAAAACAAAAAACAAAACAAAAAAAAAAACACCCACCCTTTAATGCCTAGGCCCCAGCCCAGACCAACTGGATCTGAATTGCTGGGGTTGGTGAGGCCCTGGGATCGGAATCTGGTTTAGTTTTTCTGATGTTCCTCAGCTGATGCTGTTAAGCAACCGGAGAGCTGCCCACTGCATGCCCCCCAGTTAGAGATGGGAGAGGTTTCCCCTGGCCCTGCCTTCAGAGTCTGATCAGGGGATGTAACCATTTGCAATTGGCAGGTTTTCTCTCCCTGTATTTTCCGTGCTCTCAGAGTTATCTTTCCATCCTCTTCTCACAGGAGAACGACCGAGGCCAAGGAGACCGGGAGACTCACCGGAGGCACACAGCTGGGAGGTGGCCGAGCTGGGGTTTAGATTGACAGCTTCCAACTCCCAAGGTCCGTGTTCTTTCAGTAATAATGATTCTTTGTAATTAGCTTATATGATTATAACAAACATGTCATAATGCTTACTAATACGTAGGTTGCTGTGATGATGAAACCCTTGAGGTGGGTGGGGGCCACAATCTCCTAGGGGAGGCACCCGCCCCACAGGGAGATAGTGGGGGCGGGGCTGTCCCTTGTTTCCCCGGTGCTGACTGTGCACCTGGCCAGCCTGGCCCCACAGCCTGCCATGCTGCCAAGAGCCTGGCTCTGGGCAGGGCGGGACTTAGCCCCATTTTCAGAACACGCCGAGGCGTGTGGCTCAGGTCCCACAGCTGGGGTGGCAGAGGGCCACTGGCTCTCTGCTCGTGCCTGGACAGAGGCATCTAAGAAGGAGCACAGCCTGCATGGGGCTTGCTCCTCTGGGCCCTGCTCCAAGCTGGCGGTCCTTAGGATAGGACCCCTGCTGAGGGCCTAGGTCTGCAGAAGGCTGTCCCTGCCCTTCCCTCTTTCCTACAGAGCTGGCCTCCAAGGACCTGGCCTGAGGGTCAGCTGGGCAGGATGCCAGTGCAGGGAATGAACCGGCAGGCACATTGACAGCTCCAGGAAGCAGTCCGATGTTCCCTGGGGTCAGTCTGCAGAGCTGGAGGGCCAGCCTGCCTTGGACATGGCAGGCGGAGACGGGAATTGGGAGCTGAGAACACCACTTTCCCAGAGCCCAGCAGCTCTGGGCCAGGCCCATGGGCTTCCTTTGGCAGGGAGTGCCCAGGCCTTGGCCACACCTTCCCTTGCTGGGGCTTGGCTCTCTGCTTCCTCCGTCTGGCTCTCGCCCTGCTCCCCGCCCAGCTCTTTGCGGCAGAGTGCACACTCTTGGCAACGACATCCATTTAACCTGCTTCCCAGAAAGCAGGATGGCTGGGCAGGCCGACTCAGCCAGCCCCGTGATGGAAAACAGGGAGGTGGGCCTCGGCTCGGGCTTTTCTTTCCCATATTCCTTGGGCAGCTGGATTGGGAGATAGTCCTGGACTGCCTTGGCTTACCTAGGTCAGAAATCATCTCAGCTCAGCTAGCAGCCTTGAGCAGTCAGGCCGAGCCAAGAGCTGTGAGCTCCTGGAGTTGGGGTAGAGCCAGGGCAGATGAGCCTTTGCCTAGGAGTCTGATCGAGGGCAGCCACTTAGCTGCGGCCCGAGGTAGAGCCCCCAGCTCTGTGAGCCTGTGGCCTCATTTGTGCATAACAGTGCCCCGTAGGAAGGTGTCTACACTGTAGGCTCATGAAGTTACCGCACCCTGTCCCTCTCCTCTGGGAGGGACACTTCCACAGAGAACTCTGGGTGGGGTCTGGCATGAAGATGCTCATTCAGGGCTAGTCGCACCGCACTGCTCAGGAAGTAAGGGTTGAGTTTCAGCACACCCTTGATCTCTGCAGGGACCACCTTCCATCAGTTCTTCCTCTGGGCATCCTGCCCTGGCCAGACCCTGTTGGGATGGCGGGTTTAGACTGAGAAGCCACAGTCCTCACCCCTTTGCCCTGCATCCCTGTCTGGTCTGGCCCACGGAGGCACCCTTGACCCCCAGGTTTGTCCTACCAGTTGGGGTGCCATCATCATCAGTTCCGAGACATTCCCTCTGGGCCTGGGCCAGAGTAGCTGCTACAGAGCTCTTCCCCCCACCCCCCCACCTCCTTGGGGTGCAGACAGCCCGACACAGGCAGGAAGGGCTTTCTGTTTGGCTTGGCTGGTGGGGAGGAGATTAGCACTTGCTTTCTGTTTGACTCTTGTATCTAACAGACAGAGCCCTGTGACATCGCAGAAAAGCAGCCTTGGACCTGCAGTGAATTTGGGGACTGTCCCTGATGACCCGGCCACTGCAGAGGTAGGAATACGTCTTAGCTTAGATGGCCCCCAGTGCTGGCTAATTGTTGGTTGTTGCTGCCCAGCGTCCATGGCCCTTCTGATAATACCTGTCTTTTCCTTCAGGGGATCATGCCTCCTTCACCTTGTACCCTTAGGGTTCGGCTGGGGCCAGTCCCACCTCCTGGCTTTAGAGGCAGGCATATGTCCCAGGCCGGGCACTGAGACTCCCCATTGGGACTTTTGCAGCCACTGTGGGGAAACAATCATTTGCTTTTTGTGGGAGCTGCCAAGTTGATAGAAGTTGCCAAGCTTGGAACTGCTGGTGGCCATCCTGTTTTCTACTTGAGGATAAAGCCGACAAGGGAGAAAGAGAGCTGAGAGAAGGCAAGTGTATTCTGTCCAGACATCAGTAAGCCCCTGGATCAAGCCGTACCTGAAGCCGACAGCACCCCTGGACTAACCTGACTATATGAGCCAATGTAGTTTTTTTTCCTAACACTATACAGAGTGGGGTTTCTGTCATAGAAAGGGTCCTAACAAAGGCAATATTTTTCTTTGATCTCATTTTTTAAAAATTGACTTTGAGGTATACTTTACATGCAATAGAATTCACCCATTTTCAGTGTTCAGTTCATAAGTTTTGTTGAATGCATACACCCTTGTAACTACTACCACCACCATCAACAACATTTCACATTCCCTCATTCCCCGTTGTGGCCCATTTCCCCAACCCAGACAACCACTGGTCTGTGTTCTAGAGACTCGTTTTGCCTTTCCTTGAATGCTGTGTGACAATCACATCATGCATGCTTTGTGTCTGGCTGCCTTTATTCAACATGGTTTTGAGATGTGTTCCTGTTTTCATGCACCAATAGTTCATTCCTTGTATTGCCAAGTACTATTACGTTGTGCGGATATGCCAGTTTGTTTACCATTTATCAGCTGATAGACATTTGGGCTGTTTCCCAATTTGGGCTATTATGAATAAAGCTGTTTGAACATTCACGTACAAGTCTTTTGTGTGGGCGTGCGTTTTGATTTTTGTGTCTGGACACTAGTCTCATTCTACAGCTGAGGAGCCTGGGGTTCAGAGAGCTGGGCCGACATGTCCCAGGTCACAGCGTTGATGGAGCCCGGGGCTCGCGCCGGGAACACAGGAGGGGCAGTATGTGGCTGGCGTGTGATGATCGGGCGTTCCGTAACAAAGGGGCCCCCCGGGACTGCTTGGGGAGGGAGCTCCTGGAATCCTGGGGTCCGAGAACATGGTGGCAGGAAGGACTGTCGGGATGCATTGTAGCCACAGTCCTCACCTTGTCACCCCACCGGCCCGACATGAGGTGTTTTTCCCCCGTGGGTGCCACGGTTTGAGAGATGACATCTACCCAACTGCCTTCCTGAAGCCACAGCCCACTTCCCCAAATGTATTTCTCAAACTTGGAGACAGGAACTACGTGTCTGAGCTGACAATCACTGAGCAAACTCCTGCGAAGTCACGGAGTTGAGATCCAGCCAAAAAATGGAGATCTCCTTTTTGGGTGTGTTTTTCCCCCCCTTGGCTTGGGACCAACAAATCATGGGCCCATCCCGGAAATCCAAAGGATGTCATGTTGGTAACTCCCAATTCAGCCGAATCTTCTTGGTCTTTTCTCTGCTCAGGTCAGCCCTTGGCGGTCAAGGAGAGTGTTTTCCCAGTGCCCATGTGGTGAACTCACTGTAGACCACATCCCTCGGGACTCAGCCACCCCTGCGTCCAGCTGTGCTGAAGCCAGCACCTCCAGGCCTTCTACTGTTGTGAGCCAATCCATCCTTTCCTCCTTCTGAGCCAGCTTGCAGGGGAGAGTCCGGGCTAAGCCCCACAGCTTAGCCGGGACAGCACCCCCATGTTCCCCCAGGCAAGATCAAGACCACCAGTCCAGTTGACCTCTTAGGGGCCAGACACTAAGTGCCTTGCATGTATTATCTCAAATCCTCTCAACAATTCTAAGGGAGGTACTGTTTTTTATTTTTACCCTCACCCAAGGACATCCCTTCACTGCTTTTTGAGAGAGAGGACAGGAGGGAGAGAAACATCAGTTGGTTGACTCCCATAAACACTCAGACCAGGGACCAGAAATGACCTTAACACACAGGACTGGGGGGAGGCTTAACTGACCATTTTGTGCCTGAAGCATAGCAGGCGTGGGGCGCTGTAGAGGCGGCCTCTGGACAGCCCTGAGCTTTTTGGGAACCACCCTCTTTCTCAGTCCCTCCTGAGTAATCGGGGCTGTCTTCCCTCCCACCCCCTTCCCACACCTACCACCAGACCTCCAGCCAATCAGCAAGTGTTGCTCAGGCCTGGGCATCAGACCTAAGTTGAACCAGTCCCTCTAGCAGTGCCCCAAAGTTTCCAGAACAGTAAGAGGGGCTTCCTCTTTGCTGAGATGATTAACCTGGAGCTACCAGAGGCCATGTTTACTTTGTGGCCATTTGCGAATGGAGTCAGTAGTTTGAAGTGAGAAGAAAGCAGAGCCAGGAGACGGAGCAGGACACAGGATCCTGATGATGTTTTTGAAGCTCTTGGACCCACTCATACCAGAAGTGAGTTAACGCCTGGTATTTTTAGAAATGAATACAGAAAACCCAAATCCCCTTTTACTTGCTTAAGCCAGTTCAAGTTGAGTTTCTGTTACTTAAAGTTGAAATGGTTCCCTATAAGTGGTTGCTATTATTGCAATTAATAGTATAAGCACATCAGCAGGACGATGCAACCTTGGGGATGCACCATCCAGGTTCCCCCAGAGGCCGCTGCCTGGGTTGCTGATACCCTGGGTTTCCGCTCCCTGAGGGCAGGGGACTCCTGTTCACTGCTGCTAAGCCCCAGGCGCCAGGCGTCTGCCACAGTGGAGGTGGCTAATAACATGTTTAAATGAACAAAGATGTAGGCCCATTGTCCACATCCCTCCAGTGTGCTCTGCCTTCCAGCCTCCGTGCCAGGGGCTCATTTTGCCCTCTCTGCGTGTCCTTCGCTGACACCCGAACCCACTGGGGTACCTGCTGGGAGTCTGTCGTGGCAAATCGGTCTCCTAGCTTCCGTGTTCTTTCTCGGGTCCCAGTGCTGCCTTTATCTGTTCCTATATAGATGCCCACTTTAGACCACTCACAAAAATTAACCCGAAATGGATTAAGGATTTAAGGGTAAGACCAGAAACTATAAAACTCCTAGAAGAAACAGGAAAAAAGCTCCTTCACATGGGTCTTGACAACGATTTTCTGGATACGACACGTGCAACCCCCTAAAACACAAGCAACGGAAGAAGTGGACGCGCGAAATCAAGCCGCTTCTGCACCGTGAACGGGGCGGTCAGTGAAAGAAGACAAAATACTGAGTGGGAGGAAATACTTGAAAATCTTGTATCTGATTAGAAATATCCTAAATATGTAAAGAACTCATATAACTCATAGCAAAAGTAATAATAACCCGATTAAAAAATGGACAAAGGACCCAAATAGACATTTCTCCCAAACCGCAATGAGATACCACCTCACATCTGTCAGAATGGCCATCAGCATAAAGACAAGAGATACCAAATGCTGGAGAGGATACGGACAAAGGGGAACGCTCGTGCACTGCCGCTGGGATTGTCAGCTGGTGCAGCTACTGTGGAAAACAGCTTTCTCAAACAATTAAAAAAAAAACTACCCTGCGATTCAGCAATCCCACTTCTGGGAATATGTACAGAGGAGACTATGCGGAAGAGGTACCTGTGCCTGTGTTCCTAGCCGCATTGTTTACCACAGCCAAGGCACAGACACGACCCACGTGTCCATCACAGGATGAATAGACACACCTACACGCACGGGGAGATTCTTCAGCCACAAACAGAGGGAAATCCTGCCTTTTGTGACAACAAGGATGGACTTTGAGGGCATTATGCTAAGTGAATAAGTCAGAGTAAGACAAATACCACACATGGAATTTGAAAACAAAAAACAGAAAAAGACCAGACTTATGGTTACCAGAGGCGGGGTGGAGGGGATTGGTGATGGTGTTCAAAAGGTACAGGCTCCCAGGTGTGAGACGAACAGGTGCTGGTGAGTCACTTGTGTTCTGGTGATGACAGTTAGTGTTGCAGTGTGCCGTGTGTTTAAAGTTGAGAGTAAAGCCTGAATTCTCATCACAAGGAAAAACACATTTTTTCCTTTTTTTTTTGGTGTGTCTGTATGAGATGATGGATGTCTACTAAACTTACTGTGATAATCATTTCACAGTATCAGTGTCAAGTTACTGCACCGTACCCCTTAAACTTAAGCAGGGCTCTATGTTCATTACATTTCAATAAAACTGGGGGTGGGGGGCGGTAATCCATTGTGCCAGGCACACCAGGGAGAGTTGCAAAAAATAAATAATGCATTGCTGCCTTCATGGAGCTTCTGTCCTTGTGGGGATGTATGTTGACGATTTTCACACAATTAGGTTATTTTGGCATTTGGATAATTTTCTGGTATTCTACAGACTGGGTAATGAAACAACTATAAGGACTGTCTTTTGGTTTTAAGCTAAGCTGAAACTAATCAGTTTATCTATCTTCAAAGGAAAATTGGCAATATGGGAGGGTGGCCTTAGGACACTGAGAGGGTAAAGGAAGTGCCTACTATGGGCTAAGCTCTGTACTCAGCTTCCCAAACCGACCTAATTGCCAAACTGAAGTCTTTGTCCTGCTTTTCTGGAGAAACAGGCTCAGAGTGGTGAAGTGACTTCCCTGAGGAGAACCGGGATGTGGACCCAAGTCGCTGCGTTGTAGCTGGGAGCCTCTAGGCGGCCCTCGGAATTGACAGGGCTCCTCAATGCCCCAGCTGGCGGTGTGTCATCCTCTGCTGGCTCCCATAGAATCTTGTGTGAATAACACGTGATTCTTTCCATACTCTCCCTTGGATAACAGCAAGTCATTTCCTTGTTTCCATCTCTCATCCCAACTCCCAATAAGAGCTCAGTGTCGCAGTTGTCTCTATGTTCTTTCACACCTTGTCCCAGAGCCTGGCTCACGGTAGTCTCAGTGTCATGGGCATCTCTTATTCTGGTTACCCAGCATCCCTCTTCCTTTCTTCCAATTCCAGCCCCGCCCTTTCCTCCAAAACTGCTCCTCTACACTCTCTCTGGTCCTGGGATAGTTCAACCTTCCTGACAACCAGCTGGTCACATGATCCCGGTGAGACCAACCACAGTCCAGAACACCTCTGATTGGTCCAAGGGGTGTCCATGTGATCCAATCAAAGTCCTTCTCTGGAATATTTTGACGTTTCCCCTTGGATCGTGAACCATAAATATCTGATTCCAGAGCTATCAGTGGCCTGGGAGAAAGAGGCCCTGAAGCAGTTAACCAAGATGGGCCCCCTCTGCCTTTTCATGTCTGGCAATTGATTCCCACTCCCTTTTTAACTTTTAATTATTATCAGAATAATACAGAAATATGGTAACAAAAATAATACAAAACAGCTCATAAATGAAAGCAGCAGACTCTACCCTATTCTTCCCTCTTCATTCCGGAGACAAACTAATTGACACATTTCCTTTTGTGTTTTTTTCTGACCACCAACTCTGTAACTCTAGAGAACATGCTTATGCACTTATTTCTTGATTTATAACTTTAAACAACATCCATTGGTTTCTCTGTAAGTAAGGTATGTGAGAATTTAACTCCCTTACACTCCTACCCCTTTCTCAACTTTGCAATTTATAGAACATCTAGAATATATCTACTAATTACCTGTATCTAAATATTTATTTCTTTTTTTTTTTTTTTTTTGACTTGAGGCAGCTTTTCTTTGCCTGCCCTTTTTAGGATAAGAATAAATAGGGGCGTCCCACCAGCTTCTCTGCCTGTTTACCGCCAACTCGGTCCACAGTAAACTTTTCATCCTCCGTTATTGACATCTGTGTTCTCGTCTTCTCCACAATCTGGTTTTTACTGCTTTGTCCCCATTTGACCCAAAAGATGAAAAGCCACAAAACAACATTGGCGTGAGCATAATTGTTAAACACTGTTTACTGTATTTTTAAAAATTCTCGCAGGAGGATATGTTTATCGATTTTAGAGAGAAAGGAAGGGAGAGAAAAAGAAACATCGATGTGAGGGAAATATCGACCAGTTGCCTACCATACACACCAAGACTGGGGATCGAACCTGCAACCTAGGCATGTGCCCTGACCAGGGATGGAACCTGCAACCTTTTGGCGTACGGGATGAGGCTCCGACCAACTGACCCACCAACTTTGGCCTGTTTACTGTTTTTTAACCGAAGCTACTTGGACTGGGGTCTGTGTTGGTTGTGGCTGACATGTCTCCATGTGCACACTCAATGTTTTGTTGAATTGGATGAGATGTACCCACGTGCCACGGGGGCAGAGCTCCACCAGGGCGGGCTTCATGGGCCGGCGGCCTGTGCAGTCACACAGGGCCTGTCCCAGAAGGGCCCCTTGCTTGGTTTGATGCTTTGCTGTCACTGTTTTGAAACTCATAATCATGATAGAACAAAATCTGCCGCAGTTATGGGGCTGGTCTTGAGCTCACCACCTTGCTGGGAGAGGTGTGAACTGTCTGAGAAACTCTGTCGCAGGCACTCGCTGAGCGCTTCGGAGGAAAGGCAGCGTCCTTGGGCGAGTCCTGAAGCAACCGTGAGAAATGAAAGTTAGAGGTTGCGGGCCTCCGCACTGGCTTGCAGATGCGCCTGCATGGTGAGGCTGGGCTGGGCTCCTCCAAGTCTTTCTTACGAAAGGAAAAGTTGGTGAACTTCAGCTGCACACGGGAGGTGGGATTATCCTGGGACATCAGAGGGCATCAAGGCTGAATGATCTGCCCAAGGCCCCATGGGTTCTAAATGGAAGGTCAAAGATTCAAGTCCAGGCCTCTGGTTCCCAGAACCAGACCCCCTCTGGTCCGCCATGCTTCTCCAGACCAGCGCCGTGCACAGATCTGGGTGTGAGTACTAGGCCTGCCCCCACCGCGCTGTGTGTCCTTCAGTGAGGCGCTGCCCTCTCTGGACCACTTACACAGGCCTACTGGAGGAGTGGATACACTTTAAAAGTCCTTTCCGACAGATCACTGCGTGATCACAAAGCGAGAAAGAGTGAATTTTTCCTATGGACAGATTCCAGCTAATAAACGCAGAGAGGATAAAATGTAACACGAGTTTGCAGTCCCTAATGAATTAATTGCTTGAATGGCTGGTAACATCACAAAAATGAGAGAATCAGACACCATGTGCAACCCACTGGAACTCAATACCACTTAATGACATAGTCTTATCAAAAAAAAAAAAGAAAAGAAAAAAGAAAATCCAACTTGAATCTGATCAAGTCTCTGCTTCTAACTACCAATTTGTAGGATAGAGGAACACACTCGTATTCAACGACACCCCAGGGCAGCAGTCAGCAAAGTCCAGCCGGAGCAGAAAATGCCAAAAGACAAACAACTGGTTTCTTCCAGCTGATAAGTAACAAACAAACAAACTCTAGACCCAACGGAGAGTCACAGGACATACCGGCCAACTGCAATGTGTCAGCCTTATCTGGATTGAAATTTACACTGTAAAAAAGCACTTATGTGACAATTGGAAATCTGAACATTTAGTGGCTCCTTGTTAACAGGAATTATTAGTAATTTTTCTGTGCAAAAATGGTGCTGTGGTTGTGGTTTAGTTTTTTTGCAAGGATGAGTCCTTTTAGAGATACACCGCTGACACATTTATGGCTAAGACGATGTCATGCCTGGGATCTGCCTCAAAACGATACAGGACGTGGATGTATGGGGCCTGGAAGGGGCAGGATGGGACACAGATTGATGGTTGTCACGGCTGAGTGATAGGGACGTGAGGGGTTGTTATATTATTGTCTCTGCTTTTGTGTATAATTTTCAGTTTTTACAAGTTCCTCCAGGAGTCCATGGTGGCCTGGGGTTGTGGGTGGGAGACTAGGGGAAGGAGAGCCACCCCTTTTTCGGAGCAGGGCTAGGGGACTGATTTAGGGGACGCCAGGTCTTGCCTCTCCCTCCCATGGCAGGTCTGGGCCCTGCGGTGTGGCGGTCACTACTACCCAGGCTCAGATCTAAAGGGTGACTTTCTTGGCGTCTAGATGAGCTCACAGAGCAGGACTTGTAACTATAGAACTCTGGCCTCAGCCCACAAGCCCAGCTCTCCCTTCCCTGTGGGACACTGGCTCCACATTCCAGGCTCATCCTTGGCCACCGCCACGTCAGGCCGTCAGGCCATCAGCATGGGCGGGAGAAAGTGCGGCAGCTGATGGGAACTCCAGGCATTCCCAGCCACCTTTCCCACAACATCCCTGGCCCCGGCAGTGTGAGCAGGCCTGGCCAGGCCCTGAGGACCTGGAGGGTCAGAGTGCTCCTCCATGTGAGCGGGCACCTACCACCTTGGTGCCCGATTTGCTGTCTGACGACAACAAGACACTTCCCTCCCTGGGCCTTGGGTTCCCCATCGACAGGAGGCAGCCTCTCTCCGTGGGCCGCCATGGACTTTGGGGTGGACAGTTCTTCCTAGCTAGCATTCCTGTCTCCAGCCCATTAAATGCCAGCCTCTGTCCCTGTCAGTGTGGCAACCGAAAAGCACCCAACACATTTCCAACCGCTCCTGAAATACAAACGATTATGGATCACTAAGGACATCACCAAGGCCATAGTTCTGTGCATCTGTGATTCTAGAGAATTCAGGACAACCTGGGGAAGGAAGGAGCAAAACCCGTGTCTGTCGTTCGCGGTCTTGCAAAGATACTTGGGTGGGTCTTGAAGTATAACTAGGAGTTTGCCAGGTGAGCAAGGGATGGGGACTGGCCGAGGGGAATTGAACACATTCTAGGTGGAGGGGTCAGCCTGTTTGGAGCAGTACAGATGTCCCCTGTGGCCTGGGCCCTGCAGCAGATGTGGACACAACTGTGGACAAGGAACCGGCAGGGGTTTTCAGCTGGGGCAGCAGCAGGCTTTCCCGCCCAGTCCCTCTGGACTGAGAAGTCACTTCCCACATATGAATCAGGAGAATGTGTCACTGTTCCTAGAAAAGACACAGGGTCAGAACTGCAGAGTCTGCAAGTCCACGGAGGGGATTTCTTGTTCCAGTGACACCCGGGTAGGAGAGACGTGGAGGGAGGGGCTTGCTCGGGCTTTTCACATAATTAAAGAGGCCTGCGTGTTTGAGCAAGAGTGTGTGTGAGTGGGTGGTGGGTGTGTGTGAGAAGTACGAGTGTGTGTGCAAGTGAGTCTGTGGACAAGATTGTGTGAGTGGGTGAAGGGGTGTGGGAGTGAGTGTGTGCCCCCCAAGTGCACAGGCTGTGCCCTCATTCAATCACCTAAGCGGCACACGCCCAACGCACAGTAATGAGCAAACGCTGGCCTGGCCCTTGTCCTCAGGGAGCAGGTAATCTAGCAGCTCTAGTGGGAGAGGAAGATAAACAGGAAAACAAAACCAAGCGCATTCCATAAACTAGACCGTGGCCTGGGCTGGAGAGAAAACCACTGGAATCGGGGACGGGGAATGAGTGGGGGGAACCTGCTGGATGGGGGCTGGGAAGACTGCTCAGAGGATGGAGCTGAGGCTTTATCAGGCACTTTTTCCAGGCTTGGGCCACCAAAAGCTCTTTCTTTCCTAACAGGCCTTTGATTTCTTTGGGCTGACAGAGCCTACCAGGGCACCCTACCCTAGCCACCGGGTGGACACGGGACCCCAGCATGGCCAGTTAGAATCTCCTTCTCTGTGACACTTGGGCAGTGAACAAGAGGGCTGGAGGCCCCCACTGCCTCCTGCCACTGGTCCTGGTCTGAGCCGGCCCTTCCCACCGCTCGGCCATCTGAGCTGTCTCGGTCCTGACCCGTGCCCAAGCCTGTTTTCCAGCCTTTCCATTGACTTTTTGAGCTCGTGTGGGTGTGTCTTTCTCCATGTGGGTTTGGTTTTGGCTTTGACATTAGCAAAGCCAGACAAGAGTGCTCCGGAGCACGGTCGAGGCTCCCGGGGAATCCCCCCTCCCATTACACTCGGGAGAGGGGGAGCTGAGCTGCCTGTGCCGGCATCTCTACCTGGCACACACCCCCTTGCACACTCACTCCTGAGCCGGCCAGAGTGTGGAGCCCTGGCAGGCCTCATGGGAGGAAATGCCAGCTGCATTTCTTTCACCTTCCCCAGGGACTCCCCGCCGCCCCAGCGCTTCCTCTGAGGCCATGTCAGTGGTGCAGGCCCGGTCCACCCGGCGGGCGGGCCTCCTGAGGGGGCTGTGACTCAGGGCTCAGTCAGGCAGAGGCAGGATGTCAGCACCATTCACTGGGCCACGAGGAATCTCACTCTTCTATTTATAGGCCCTGCAACTGCTGGCCCAGCCTGGCGGGGAGGAAGTGGCCACTGTTGCCTCGAGTCGGGAAAGGGAGCAGTGAGTCCAGGACCAGGGTGAAGTGAGGCCTCACCAGCCCCTCCGCCTGCCTTGGGGGACACCAGACTAGCAGTGAACCGGACTAGCTCTCCCACTTCAGAAGGGCCAAGGCTAGGACAGGCCAGGACCACGAGCCCAGAGCCCACACAGCCCACGAACGGAGCAACAGGAGGTGGTAGGCACACCAGGTGGCTTGGTCTGTTATGGGCCTGGAAGGGCAGGAAGAGGTCAGGTGAAGGTAGTGCCCAGAGGCCTGGCTAACATCCTGAAATGGGGCTGCAGAGAACTCACTCTACTGGGTCCCCACCTGCTTCATCTGTCAAAAATCCCTGACCCCACATGCCACCTTGCCCCATGGCCAGGATGGCTCCCGTTCTTAGGAAGCTAAGGTTTGATACCTGTCGCATATTCGTTCAGCCTCACAAAACTTTGTAACACAGGTATCGATAAGCCCATTTGCCAAGTCAAAGCTGAGGTTCAGCATGGTTAAGGGACTCGTCTCCTTCTGAGCACGTGCACGAGTGTGTACTGTGTGCAAGAGTGTAAAATGGGAGCTCACTGCCCTCTCGGAGTGCTGTGGGGAGTTACATCATTACATTGGCTGCTGGTATCTTCACCATCCCTTTGTGGAGCACCCGCCCACCTGTCCTCGGCTGAGCTTGCATCTCGGATCGAACTGGAGGCTTCCTGTGCTTTGTGTTGGTCCCTGCACCAGGCAAGGCTGAAAGAGCGTCTTATTCTCCCTGGAACTCCACGCCCAGCTTTGGGCCTGGCACAGAGCAGTGCTCAGGAGAGGACTGGCCTCCTGGCCTCTCCATCCAGGGGGCCCTCAGAGGTCCCCATTCTCAGACGCTGCTTCCACTGCAGCAGCCTCGACCCGGGTGCATGGGGCCTGTGCCTAGAGCAACACTCAAAGATCAGAAAGGGGCGCTGCCTTCAGAGAGGCTGTGAGCTCTAGACCCTTGATCCTCATGTCCTCCAGGTGGGAACCAATTTCCTGAACAGGAGACCCTTCCAACTGGGCCTGCTGGGGCCGCTTCAAAGGAAACCAGCCAAGGGCCGCAGTGAATATGGCAAATCTGCCTTCGCCATCGGAGAGTATGCAAGGAGCCCTCACTCCTTTCTCTGAATCCCATGGCACCACCTCCCCAGTCCTTGGTTCCTTCCTGAGGCCCAGATCTGACCATTCTCCAGAGCTGCCGTGACCACGCACTGGTCCACCACCCCCATCTCCTGACCAAGGGGCAGGCTCCCCCTTCCCTGCTCTGCCCCACCTCCCTGACCCAATGCACAGTGTATCTGACGGTGCTTGAAGCAGCTGTTAGGACTTCGTGGAAGAGCTCAGGCTCTTGTCCCAAAGCCAGGCAGTGTGGACGGGAGGGAGGGAGAGGATGGGTAGAGGTTATTAGGGTCAACATGAGGTAGATTCTCACTGCCTTGACCCCCAGGGGATCCCCTCCTACCCTCTCTTGCAATCCCTGGCTCCTCCTCTGCACCCCTCCCCCCCGGAAGCCTCACCTGCCTACCCTAACAAGGTGCTTGCCCCTCCTCCCACCCTGTGCAGGGCTTTTCCTAAGGCAACAGACAGACCTCAGGGGCCCTTTCTGAGTCTCACAAATTTTCCGACTTCTGACAGTATCCGGAGTGTCGCTGACTCCTCTCTTCCAAGCAGGACGCCCTGGGGACACACAGGAGTGAACGGGGTGGAGGTGGCCTGCGGGCCAGGGCTTTGCTCTGAGAGGCTCCCTGAAGCTGAGGAGTTAGTGGGAAGGAAAAAGAAGTCCCAAGGGGTGAAGACCTTGGTGAGGGGAGGTCAGCCTTCGAGGATGAGGATGCGGAAGGAGCTCTGGCTGGAGTCCTGGGATGTGGTGGGGAGCCTGTCGGGGGATGGGCCTGGGGTCAGGCTAAGCTTTCTGTGAAGCGCAAAACTGGAGCCCGTCAAGGGTTTCAGGCAGGATACCGTTTAGAAAGCTTCCTCTGGCCAAGGGGCTGAAGGGGCTGGAGGAGATGGGCTGGTGGTAGGAGGCTCAGTTAGATGCCACTGCAGCCTTCCTGGTGAGTGATGACATCAGTGACCTGGGGAAGGTAAGGAGGAGAAAATGGGGGCTGGGAGACAGCTATAATGTGGCATTGGCTGGCTTCCATGCCCTCCCCGAGGCCCGAGCACACTGATAAGGGCTGGGGTGACCAGAGGGGGGAAGGAAGGGCCCCCAGTGGGGCCGGAGAGGCCCGGCCAGCTGTGCCAGCTGGATGGCTGCAGATACATGTGACATCATTTCGTGTACTTAACGCAAGGTAAACAGAGTAGAAAAACCCAAGTGCTCATTATCTATCGTGGTAGCTGGCTGCTGGCTCCTTAACAACTGGTTTCCTGGGATTCTGCAGTCCTCCTGCAGAGCGGAGCCAGACAAGGGGCTTCCCCTCCCCGTGCTCAGCGACTGTGGCACTGCCCCTTGGCCTGGGCCTCTTCCTTGGAGTCATTTCCTCTATGTCCATGGAGCTCGCCCTGCCAAGGGCCAGGCCGCAGGCTAGCCACTGGGGCACAGTGGAGAGCGAACCCCACTGGGGTCCAGAGGGGTTTATCCCAGCAACCAGGTGTGCTTGAGACCCCAGGAGCACAGGAAGGAAGTGAGGCGACCAGTGGGAGGTTGTAATAAGCATTCAAACATGAACTGGATGAATCCCAGCAGGCACCTTGGAGATCATCCAGTCTAACCTTTGATTCTACAGATGGGGAAACTGAGGCCCAGAGAGTCATGTACCGAGGGAGAAGGCGGGGCAGGACTGCAACCCAGGCATTCTGATGTCCCTGGTTCTTTCTACAAATACACTGAGAAACTCAGGGATAGAAGGAAAGGAAAAATCAAAGTACCAAGCCCAGCCTCCCCCTCCCATTCACCATCCGGGTGTACACGTACACACACACACACACACACACACACACACACACACACACACACACACGCATGCGCTCTTCAGTGGGTCAAAGACAGAGAGAAATGTCTTCTTGTTGGGTGTGTCCCACATGCTTTCCTCTCATCCCCAGAATCCACCCCGCAATTCAAAGCCCAGACAGGAGGAAGGGCTTCCTTTGTGGAGCAGTAGCTGCAGGATGACCCAGAGCGGTCAGGTAGCCTCAGGCCACGGCTCTCTGAGGCCTGCGGGGAGCAGCGGGCCCCTCTCCACATTCCCTCTGCAGACAGCGCCAGGGAGGCGGCGACCTTCCAAAGAGCGGACACCCACACTCGGGGGTCCTCTGGGCTTCCCCTGGCAAAGCAGCCCCTACCCCCAGAATTCTGGTGGATCTTGTTCTCTGCCTTAAACAACAGCAACAAACACTGCCGCAGCAACCAGCACTTTTTTCGAATGTCTGTCTGAGTAAGACACTTTGGGGAAAGCTGGAGAGCCAGCTCTGCGACTTTGGACAGATCCTTAGTTCTCCTGGGGCCTCAATTTCCCCATCAGAATTGAACCCTGTGCCCCTAAGCTTCACTTATTAAGTTTGAATGACCACTTAATATTAATGCCCAAAGCCTACTGACTCCAAGCTCCCAGTTCTACTCTCCACGGTGCTAATCCCTCCAATCTTTTTTTTTTCTTTTTCTTCCCTCCAATCTTTTTGACAGCCCCCAAGGAGATGTCCTGCCTGCCCTCTTAGGTTAGGTCAGGGGTGTCAAACTCATTTTCACCGGGGCCACATCAGCCTTGCTGTTGCCTTCAAAGGGCCAAATGTAATTTTAGGATTGTATAAATGTAACTAATCCTTAAGAGTTAAGCGAGAGTTCCACGCTGCTGGCAGGCAGAAACAAGATGCCCGGCCGGATAAAACAAGGTGGAGGGTCAGATTTGGCCCCCAGGCCATGCGTTTGCCACCCGTGGGTTAGGTGGTAGGCTTAATAATGGCCCCTGAAAGAGGCCCACACCCTAATCCCTAGACCCAAGGAATTTGTTACCTTATAGGGCAAAAGAGAATTTGCAGGTGTGACTAGACTAGGGATCCTAAGATTATCCAGATAAGTCCATACAAAAGGTTCTTATAAGAGGAGGCTGAAGGCTCTGGGTTAGAGAACGTGGTGATGTAACGACAGGAGCGGAGGAGAGAAGGCAGAGGTCACAGTGATTCAAGGAAGGGGCCACGAGCCAAGGCCTGCAGGCAGCCTCTAGCGGCTGGAAAAAGGCAAGCCACCGGATTCCCCCCCAGAGCCTCCAGAAGGAACACAGCCCTTGCAACACCTTGATTTGGGGACTTCTGACCTCCAGAGGTGTAAGACAATAAGTTTGTTTTAAGCTGCTATGGTATTTTGTTACAGCAGCAATAGGGAACTACCGTGTTTTTCAGACTAAAAGACGCAATTTTCCCCCAAATTTGGGAGGAAAATGGGGGTGTGTCTTATACTCTGAATGTAGCTGAATTATAGTCTGAATGTTAATTTATATTATTAAATATTTTGCCACATTTTTGCTTCAAAAATTTTTTCCCCTATTTTCCTCCTCTAAAACCTAGATGCATCTTTTTTTTTTTAAAGATTTTATTTATTAATTTTTAGAGAGAGGGGAAGGGAGGGAGAAAGAGAGGGAGGAACAGCAATGTATGGTTGCCTCTCACATGGCCCTCACTGGGGACCCAAGCCTGCAACCCAGGCATGTACCCTGACAGGGAATCAAACCGGGACCCTCTGGTTCCCAGCCCGCGCTCAATCCACTGAGCTACACCAGCCAGGCCTAGGTGCATCTTATGGTCCAAAAAATACGGTAATACTGCTGTAGCAGACTTCCATGGACAGGTAGCCCCTCACCTGCAACCCAGGCCACCCTGTCTGTCCTTTGCCCCTTCTGCTGGGCCACTGCCACTTCCTTGGTGACTCTGAGACCACTGTCTCTGCAACAACCACCTCTGCTGGCCAGTCCCCACATGGGCTTCCCTGAGGGGCCCCAAAGTCTGGAGGTCTCTGCTTGTTCACCCAGCAATGACCATTTGCAACCGTTAAGAAACAGCAGTAGATTGTTCCTTCCGGCCTGGGTGTCACACAAGCGCATATGCCCTCTCCCCGGGCACAGAGTCACCCCCGGGCTAGAGCAGCTACCACGTGATGCACAGGGTCACTTCCACCGACACCCAAGGCCGGTTTCTAAACAGGGCTCTCTGTGCTGGAGGCCGCTCTCTTCTTCATGAACTCTTCTCAGAGACCCCCAGTCTCTACCCAGCCCGTTGACCCCAGTGTGAACAACCCCAGCTGTGTGTGTGGTTCGAAGTTTGTGTTTCTTCCCAAGAGACTTCTCCCGCCCTACAGAAACCAGCTGATTACCTGGCTGGTGTAGCTCAGTGGATTGAGCACGGGCTGGGAACCAGAGGGTCCTGGTTCGATTCCCAGTCAGGGCACATGCCTGGGTTGCGGAGGGGTCCTCAGCGAGGGCCATGTGAAAGGCAACCATACATTGCTGTTTCTCTCCCTCTCTGTCTCCCTCCCTTCCCCTCTCTCTAAAAATAAATAAATAAAATCTTAAAAAAAAAATTAAAAAAAAAAAAATGCCTGGCTGGTGTAGCTCAGTGGATTGAGTGCGGGCTGGGAGCCGGACAGTCCCAGTTCGATTCCCGGTCGGGGCACATGCCTGGGTTGCAGGCCGGGTCCCCTATGAGGGCCATGTGAGAGGCAGCCATGCATTGCTGTTTCTCTCCCTCTCTGTCTCCCTCCCTTCTCCTCTCTCTAAAAATAAATAAATAAATAAAATCTTTAAAAAAAAAATTAAAAAAAAAAAAAAGAAACCAGCGGATCCACGTAGATAGGTTGGCAGGCACCAAAATGCATACTCCAAGACCGGGTGAGGGACCAGCTTGAAGGGCATGATGTCGTGTGCCCATGTCGCTTGTAAGCAGGGCTGGTTGTCTCTAGTGGGCCCTAGGGTGTGTGTGAGGCCTCCCTGCCACCCTGTTCATGCTCTGGCCTAGGCCTCTGCTGTCGATGTCCCCCAGGTCCTGCCCTCGCCCAGGTCTGTCCCCAGCATGGTGGCATTAATAAGCCCTTTCCCAGTGGCCCAGTTCAGCACTTTCTTTCTGCAGAAACCACTGACAAGGCCCTAGGTCCAGTTACGCAGGACCTATGAAAGACTTTGAAAGACTCTTCTTTGAAAAGACTTTTAAAACTTTCATTTAATTCAAGCAACATGTTCCCTGAAAAAAAAATTAGGAGAAAAAACAGTTAAGAAGAAAAGAAGAAAGAAAAGCAGGAAACACCTAAGAGTCCCTTGATGGAGGAGTGGACAGAGTTTGGTATACACTCATATATGCAAGGGGACATTATTTGGCCACAAAAAGAAGAAGTCTGCTGTTTGCACCAACGCGGATGGACCCTGAGGGCATTATGGTACATGAACCAAGTCAGACAGGGGAAGACAAATACTCTATGATCTCACTTACATGTGGAATCTAAAAACAAACAGACCAAAAAGCCAAACTCACAGAAAAAGAGATCATGTTTGTGGCTACGGGAGGGGGCGGTAGGGATGGGGGCGGGGTGGGGGGCGGAGCTGGAGGAAGGTGGTCACAGGCACCGACCTCCAGTCACAAGACCAGGGGTGTGACGCACAACACAAGGCCTACGGTTAACACTGCTGTGCGACACACTTGGAAAGTAACAGAAAGTGGAACCTAGCGTTCTCATCATAAGGAAAAAACATTTTTTAATCTATATGAGACGAGAAATGTTCACTGAATTTATTGTGGAAATAATTCAAGATATATGCAAGCCAAGTCATTAAGCCGTATGCCTTAAACTCGTACAGTGCTGTGTGTCAATCATATCTCAATAAAACTGAAAAAAAAACATATAAAGTATGGTATAAATAGTCAGCCTATTTAGAGGAATGGGGATAAAAACAAATCAAAATGTTCTCCAACCCCACGATATAGAGGTAATAATTCAATAATCCACTGTCAGGGTTTGGTGTATATGTGACGCACGGGGGCAGGCAGAAGGAGGTTTATAGTTGTAAGGACAGGAAACAGGTTATTCTTGTACTACTATTTGTTAATCATTGGATTATTTTCTACACGAGCAACTGTGAACCTACTTTTGCTGCACCCTGTATCTCTCTCTCTCTCTCTCTTATCACTAGTATTTATTTGTTTAACACGCCACAATCACCTCATACACGCCTCTCCAGCCCCAGCTTTTTTTAATCGCTCGGCAAACGTGCGACGCAGTGCTTTCTGCATCAGAAGACACACGGCTACATCCCTGTTTTTCAGGTCTGTGGTAGTTGCCTCTGTGACTGTGTTCTATTGTATTAAGCCTATTGTTGAACAATTATGTTCTTTCTAGTTTTTCAAAATGTAAACAATACTTCTCGGCTCGTTTGCTCAGCTATTTGGGGAGGATAACTTCCTAGAGGTGAAATTGCTGGCTCAGAGGGTATGCGCGTTTTTAAGGTCTTTGGTGCAGCCTTGCAGCCGGCTCTCCTCTCGATTCCAGACCCCTGTTTCCATACTCTGGATTTGCCACCCGCTGTGACCTTAGCTCAGGGACAAATAAATGTGGGGGTGACTGCTACTCGTAATCCTCTAGGCCACTCCTTTACATTGGTGTGTATGATTGGGGGAAAAGGGGCTCCAGTTTCCATTTTAAAAATGCTTAGGGCATTCTCGCTCTGATGTCTCCGTGTGCCTGGCTCTTCCTGGTGGTATTGGGAATTGGGTTCATTGCTGTTTTCCCCTTCTAGAGTGAGAAAAGAAATTTCTAGACTAAGCCAAAGACAGTATAATTTCCCTGAACCTCGGTTTATTCATCTATAGAATGGAGATATTAACAGGACTTTGCAGAATATTCATGTGGGTGAAAGGAACCCAGCTCAAGGTCTGACCCACAATGAAACCTCAGCACTTTAGTTTCAGCACCCCCTCCCCACTGGGTCCCCCACTCCCCGCCCCATCCTGGGGCCAGCTGGTGTGCAACGGGCTCTCCGGGCCCAGATGTTGGCACTGAACACTTGTTTCTTTTTTTTTTTTTCTGAAGATTAAAACACGATTTTTATTACTGAACACTTGTTTTCCCTGGGCCCTGCTCCCAGTGATCTCCAGCCACCCAAGGCTGACTGTCTCCCTCAAAACCACCCCCAGATTTGCTCCACCTTAAAAGGCCCTTGAGCTCTTAGAAGGACAACCAAACCAGAGAACAGAACATTAGAGAAAATTGCTTGTCTATTTTAGACGAATAATTTTCATTTCATCTGTGCCTCTGTGTTCTACTTTATCTAGCTCCTTGCTGGCCTTTTTTTCCTACATAGACCAGGCACGAGGACGATATTATTCTTATAAATTCTCGAGATGGATTACGTCATAACCGAGACAGGAAACTTAAAAAAGAAGGCAACTGCTTGGTAAAAGGACAGAAGTCTTTGCAACTGTTTAAAGAGACAACACACAGATCATCCCTCGCCTCCCCACACTCAGGGGCTGGCTGGCCTCATTCTTGGGTCTTCTTCCTAGCTCACTCTGTCCAGAGCTATACGGCCCAACTTCCCAGATGATTAGAACCACTGGGGATGCTTCTGAAAATGCAGATTCCTGGGCCCCCAGGCAGACCTTCTGAATCACATTTTCCAGGGAGAGACCTATCTACAAATGTGCATTAAACAGGGTCTGGCAGAAGGAAAGCCTGCTTGAGTGTAGTTGGGAGGGTACAGGAATGTCTCGCGTGAGGTGGACAGCAGTTTGAACATTTTACCTAAAATGTCAAGCAGTGTGCTTGAGTGTGATGTTGTTGTGTTACAGAATTACATGCTTATGATTTTGTAATAACAGAATTTGTGCCCTGACTGGTATGGCTCAGTGGATTGAGTGGAGGCCTGAGAATTAAAGGGTCGCTAGTTCAATTCCCAGTCAGGGCACATGCCTGGGTTGCAGGCCAGGTCCCCGGCGGGGGGCACGCAAGAGGTAACCACACATTGATGTTTCCCTCTCTTTTCCTGCCCTTCCCCTCTGTCTAAAAATAAATAAATAAAATCTTTTAAAATAAATAAAATCTTTTAAAAAAAGAATTTGTAATAAAAAAAAAAGGGGGGGGGAGCGTTACTTGTGCCGGACCTGGTCTATTTAACAGGTAGTTCCTCCCATCAGGAAAATATGGTCAGTACTATTACAGACAGAGAACACTTGAGTCATTTTCAAACTTTGCTGCAAGGTAGAGTCTCCTGGGGACCTTTAACAGCCCAAGGCCAAGTTAAATCAGAATCCTGATCATCCTGACCCACGCGCAGGGCCCAGTGGGCAGGCCTATTGCTACAGGTGGACTAAGGATTCCGGGTGCTAGCACCGGCACCACAAGCCCCAGTTGCCGCTCATGCGAAATGAGGGACATGGCCCAACCCTGCGGGCTTTCTGTCATGCGTGTCAGTCTGATGAATTGGAAGTGGCTGCCTGAGTCACAACTCTGGGGTTGAGATTGAGCCAAACAGGAAAGAGTGCCTTAAC
The DNA here is from genome assembly GCA_004026765.1 of Micronycteris hirsuta. NCBI lineage: Eukaryota > Metazoa > Chordata > Mammalia > Chiroptera > Phyllostomidae > Micronycteris > Micronycteris hirsuta. The sequence continues at coordinate 80,922 of PVJI01005550.1, forward strand.
TGATTAATGATGTCTGCCATGGGTGCAGATGGGAGGGTGTTGGCTCACGCGTCGGGGGCTTGCTGTCCCTGGACTAAGTCATCTTTTTAAGGTCCTCTCTCAACCTCAGCGGCATAATAATAACAGTAATGTCACCAGATTTATTGTGGTGAATAATTGAGATAATCTTTGAGATATTCTATACAAATAACACCTGTAACCTGTAAAGTGCTGTACAGATGTAAATTATTATAGCAGCAGACGTTGTTTTAGGTCTAAGATGCTATTTCTTCAATACCTGGGGGAATGACTCTGCCCCTACACTAGGACATGGAGCTCAAACCTAAGCCAACAATACATCCCATCCTCTCATTTGAGGCCCTGGAACTAAAGAAGACAAGTGTTAGGGTCTTCTGGCTCTTTCGAGAGCACCCCAGAGGAAACCTCCTCTCTCTCCCTGCACATGAAGGATCTGGACGTCATTGGCAGCATCTTACAACCAGGAGGGGCAGCCAGGGAGACAGTTAAGATCGACACAACGGAAGGCAGGACAGAAAGACCAAGTGGAAAAGCAGGGAGGGGAGGCAGGCAGAGAAAGTTCTGACAGTAAGCCGCTGACACCTACCCTGCCTCAGAGTTTCACGAAGCAAGAAAGCCAACCCGTCATCTAAACCACATTGAGTAGAGATGGGTCACACGCAGCTGAACACAGCCCAGCTGATAACAGCCGTGGGGCTAGATGCCATCTCCCGGGAAGAGAGCAGAGCCGAACCAGGAAGTGGGTGGACCCAGAGGCAGGCTACGGAAAGTCTTCCAAAGAAGGGGAGCTGCGATCCCTGAATGCAGCCACCCTGGAAGTGTGCCTGTATACACTCAGGGTCCCAGCTACTGGGGAGGAAGTGAATGCCCTGGACAACACACAGTGCCAGAGAAGCTAGATTCAAACGATGTTAGCCATTTGCCAGATGCGTGATTTTCTGGCAACTTATCTAAACTCTCTGAGCCTCAGTTCCCTCCCTGGTGAAAAACAGGTAATGACATCCACATGGGGGGGTTATGTGAAGGCAACTGTGTAAAGAAAGTGCTGGGCCCTGGCATGTGGTGCTTTCTGCCCCTCCCTTTGGCCTTCTCCTTGGTGGCATAAGCTGCTCTCTCTCCAAGTAATTAGGAGGGACTCTGAGTCATTTTATTGTAAAACTAAACATTTTAAGTGCTCCCTCAAATGACTGTTTCCAGAGAAGCAATTGATAACCAGGCACATTTGTTCCTGCTTTTCTTGCATCTATCACATTTTAGCATGAAAATGGATGCTCTCATTAGGAAGGAAGACACATTAGCTCCAGTCTGGTGGCTGCAAAGTGATGACTCACGTGGGACAGGGAGAAAAGGCTGCTTCCAGCAGGAATCACCCTGATGGGACGGCAGGCCATCCTGAGAGCTCCCTGCGGAGCATTTCCGAAGGTGGAAAACACAGAACTTTTCCTGAGCTGAATGGAACTACTGGAGACCGAGGCAGTCCCAGGAAGTGGGATGCTGGTTATGGAGGGGCTAAGCCCCCTACCCCATCTCCAAAACCAGCAAGTAGGGGGGTCCTCCCAGGTCATTCCTGGGCATCTTATTATCTACCAGGAAAACATTTCTTGGCTGGGCCCAAGCTCCAGTTCTGCTACTTAATAGCTCCATGACCTGAGCACATTATTTAATGTTCCTGTAATTCTATTCTTTCAACTGTAAAACATAAAACTGGGAGAGTAATGTTTGTTCCAGGTGCACTCACATATTGTTGGCAGGAATGCAAACAGTGTAACTCCCCCTGGGGGGAGCTTGGTAGCATCTAGTAAAAGCACACGTGCAATTGCCTTTTGACCTAGCAATCCCACTTCTAGGAATCCATTCCAAATGTACAATGGCGAAGATACAAAGGATATATGCACAAAACTATTTGTTGCAATACAATTTGTGGTAGTAAGAGCCTGGAAACAACCCAAATACTCCTCAGCTGGGGACTGGGTGAACAAACTGTGGTCCATCCGTACAATGGATTCTATGCAGCTGCTCAATGGAGTGAGGACTATTCCAACGATCTGCTTTGGGGTGATTTCCCGGATAAAATGTTAAGCGAAAAAAGTAAGGTGGAGAAAAGTGTGTTTAGTATACAGTCACTTATCCAAGAAAGGAGGGAAAGCACACACGTGCACGTGCGCATGCACACACACACACAGTTTTTGTTTTTTTTTTTAATTGGGAGGGTAACCAAAACTTTTTCTGAATGGTTATCTATAAGAAGAGGTGGGAGAGCAAAGGAAGAGTCTAGATTTCTCTGAAAGTGGTTCATACTATTATTCCCTATACTTTTGGGTCTGTTTGAAATCTTCCATAATTTAATAGATATTTTTCAGTGCTTGATCCTGTGACCTCACACTAACCAAGACCTCATAGCATGGCCAAGAGCCACCACGAAGCTAAGGCCTTTCCCTGGTCTTTTCTATGAGAGGCAGCCAGCCTTTTCTTGGTCAAGGGGCTGAATGTTTGGCATCTGTTTGTTCTGCAGCTTAGCCCACCCCCTAACTAGTACACAGTCCCACCATTTAACTTCTAGTCTTGGCCCAGACCTTTCCCTCCTGGCTCGAAAGGCTTGGAGTCACTTCACAGAGGAGCAACCTCCAATCCTTCTCTCATAACGTGCTCTCAAGGAGATGAAAACCAGGAGTCTGGGCCCTGCCTCCAGCTCCAGGCCCATAAAAGAGTTGCAACTCTATATTATTGCTCTTCACTTGTTCTATAAGCATAGGACACCTGCTTTGGCCCAGTGGTTTTGATTCTTCTTCTTCTTTAAGATATCTAGTTCTCATGTTCAAATCTTACTGATAACCGAAATTTTTAAGGAGATAAAAGTAAGCTGCTCTGGTTAAAATAGAGAGCGTTCAGAGACCTAAGGTCTTAGCTTCCTCTGTAGCAGAGCCTACCAGTTGTCCACATCATCCTTTCTCCCCTTTCTCCTTAGTTAATAGAAACCTTATTCTTAGCTGGGAATACTGTTGCCTGGAAAAAAAAAAAAAGACTATCTTCCAGCTTTCCTTGTAGCTAGCATGGTCATGTGACTACATCTCAGCCAGTCAGAAGTAAATGGAAATGTTGTATGTGACTTCTGGTAAGCCTTATTAAAAGGAAGGGGGAGTTTCCCTCTTCTCCTCAACCTTCATCTTGCCTTCTGAAGCACAGATACAATGGCTGGAGCTCTAGCAGCCATATTGCACCATGAGGACAAGGGCTGCATTCTAGGAGAGAGCCTATATCCCTGAAATCTGTGACATCACCACACCAGGTCTAGGCTGGTTACTTCTGAACTTTGTGAAAGAAGAAAAAATGTAAGAAAAGTAAAATTCTATCTCTTTTAAGCCATTGTTATTTTGTGATTTAAAAGAATAATCAGTTTAATCTAATCCTAATTGATATGTCTTCACACATACCCTGCCCCAACCCTGTCCTCAACAGCTGCTCAAAGGTGCCTCTGCCCAGACTACAGTTAAACACCACTCTGGCCGAGGGAAGCAAGCTGGTTGTTGTGAAGTACACCAGCTCTTCACGTTTCCGCCCAGGATTAACACATGTCAATTCAGGTCATCTGACTGACCACGGCCAAATTGGATGGCAACGGGGTGGCGAGGTATAATCTTCTGACAAAGGAGAAGGAAATATTTAGAAATAATAATACAATTCACTTTGGCAGATTAAAAACCCGAGACGGAGAAGCAAAGTGGCTTGCCTGAGGCTGTCCAGGCTGGTGGGAAGCAGAGCTAGAACCCAGATGGGGGTTATTCCAACTCTAACGTGTTCCCGCCACACTTTCCTGTCTCTCAAAAGGAACATGCAATTTGGGGGCTTATCACGTCTCCCAAGGAGTCAGTGCTTGGCAGTCCGGCTCACACTCTAGGTCTCTCTGTCCATGGACATATCCCCTTCCTGCCCTCTTCTTGGAGATAGCAGTTACAAGTAGGTTTCTTATCCTATCTCTCTCTTCTTCCCTACTTTTGAGGTTCAAAGTATCAAATTTTATTACTACAGTAATGAAGAGGAAGTATAACCCTGCCTTAACATTAGAAAGTATTACAAAACATGTAGAGGAATGTGTGAAATAGTTTCTTCATACAAGCATGGATATTCCCAGGGGCAGAAAGAAAGGAGAGGCATTTAAAGAATCCAATATGGCCTTTTGGGAAACTTTCCGTGAACTCAGATATTTTAAGGATACGGGTGAAAGTTGGGAGAGCAGGCGTACACCCGAGTGATACGCAGGAGGGAACTGCAGGAGAATCTACATCATTGCCTGGGCCTCCTGTGGTGTGAGCTCCTCCTGCTCTTTGAACCTCCAAGCCACTGATTTGATTTTCCGAAGTGACCAAACTACCTTTCAATAGTCCATGACTTTTAATATTTAAATTTCTATTTTTTTAGTTTCAGAAATTAAATTATTTTTAAAAAATAATTTTAAGAAATTAAAAAAATATTTTATTTTTTCATCCTCCCGTGAGGACATGCTAATTGATTTTTAGAGAGAGGGGATGGGAGGGAGAGAAATGTCAATGCAAGAAACATCAATCAAAGAAATACCCATCAGTGGAACATCCATCAGTCGCCTGTCATACACTCCCCAACCAGGGACCAAACCCGCAACCTGGGCATGTGCCCTGACCAGGAATCAAACCTGTGACCTTTCAGTTTACAGGGACAATGCTCCAACCAATTGAGCCACACCCGCCAGGGCAGTTTTAGAAATCTTTAATGCTCTAATTGCATCTCCTCAAGAGTTTCTTTCACTTTCTATTAGTTTTCTCATATAATTCTCCCGCCAGTTCAAAAGAAAAAAAATAAATAATAAAAAGTAAAATTAACAGCAGGCATGAAACAAGATTGATAGGAATAAAATCAGTAATATCAGTTATAATACCAAGAGGCAGACAGCCAGAGTAACTTTGTCAAATAAAATATCATACATACAAGAGTACAGTTGCACTGGCTGGTGTGGCTCAGTGGATTGAGTGCTGGCCTGCAAACTGAAGGGTCGCCGGTTCAATTCCCAGTCAGGGCACATGCCTGGGTTGCGGGCCAGGTTCCCAGTGTGGGGTGCATGAGGGGCAGCCACATGTTGATGTTTCTCTCCCTCTCTTTCTCCTTCCCTTCCCCTCTCTCTTTCTCCTTCCCTTCCCCTCTCTCTTTCTCCTTCCCTTCCCCTCTCTCTAAAAATAAATAAATAAAATCTTTAAAAAAAAAAGAGTACACTAAAGTAAAACAATCCAAAAAAGGTAGGAAATAAAGGAATGAGAGAAAAATAAAGTAGAATTGGCAATGTGAATAACAGGTAAAGTGGAATTTAAGATCAAGAACATTAAATTGGTCAGAGAGAAACATTAAGTAACAATAAGAAAAATATTATTTACAAAGAAGAGTAGTAAACATAAATCTTTATGTACTATACTTAGCAAGTAAAGATGTAAGGCAAAAATTCCTAGTAATATTGAGAAAATTAGATAAAATTTACTTTTGGTGGAAAAATTTTAAATTTCCCTTTAAGAATCTGACAAGTCTCAAAGTTAAAATATAAGGAAGGCCTTATAAAATATGATTATTATAACTGGCAAGCGTGGCTTAATAGATGTGCTATAGTTTTATACTCTACTATGCTCGTGAGACAACCACCAAAATCAATTCTGAACAGATAAAAACAGCATGGGAGGACCTGATAGCAACCCTCCCCAAATTAATTTGTGAATTTAATGCAATTCCAAACATATCTCCAACAGTTTACAAAGACTGAAGTAGCAAGTGATTTCAAAATAAATATAAAGAATAAATGTTTCAGAATATCCACCTAAAATACGCAGATGAAGAGTACTGAGAGACTTGCCTTGACACCACGGTAATTAAAAGAGGTCGGTACAAGAGGAGAGAGCCTAGAAAGGAATCCAAATGAAAGGGAACGTAATGAATGTCAAAGGTGGTGTCTCCACGTTGTGGGGAGGGACTGGTTTATCTAATACAGGGTGATGACGGCGCAATTGGCTACCCATCTGGAAGGCAGCCACAAAGGACTTCTTCCCGCTGTCTTACGTTCCAGTTGGATTAAAATTTTAATGTAATCATAACTTATTTTTTAAGATTTTATTTATTTATTTTTAGAGAGAGGGGAAGGGAGGGAGAAAGAGAGGGAGAGAAACAGCAATGTATGGTTGCCTCTCACGCCCCCACTGGGGACCTGGCCCACAACCCAGGCATGTGCCCCGACTGGGAATCGAACTGGGACTCTTTGGTTCCCAGCTTGCACTCAATCCACTGAGCTACACCAGCCAGGTGTAATCATAACTTTTTAATCACCAGAAAGTTAAAATATTTTGTACAATTTTAACAAGACAAGATATCTGAACACTATAAAGAAAAGGCTAGGTTATATTTGACTACGCAAAATTAAATTTTGCACATGTTTAAAAAATCATGAAGTCAACGGTAACACTCTGGGGAAACTCCTTCCAATGCATATGACAGATAAAAAAATTAAATCTATTACATCAAGAGCTCTAAACATCGGTAAGGAAAAGAAAGAAACTCCGAGAGAAACAAATGGCTGTAAATAGGCAATTCCTGACAGACAAGCTCCGAATGGCCAACAAATATATTGAAAATGACATTCATGCTCTCCAAAAGTCAAGAAATGGGAATAAAGAGAACACAGAGATACCATGAGATTCATGAAACAAACCGAAATGATGATGCTCCATCTTGTTCAGTGCGGAGAAGTGGGCACTCAACACTTGCTGAGGCTTTTTGGAGGCTGATCTGGCAATATCTAGTAAAACATGGAGCACACTGCACGTGCCATGCACTTGTGTATCTGCTAGCTCCGAAAGCAGGTCTCAGAAACTGTCAATGCTGGTCAGTCCTCCGTGGGGCAGAAAACCATGTCCCGGAAAATGGGAAAATGACTAACTTCTATGTCACAAACAGCCTTTTGTGCCTGTGTAACGTTATATTATATATAATATATACTTTTTAGTTAATAAAATCTTTTGTAATAATTTTGACTGGAGAGCATTCTTCTTTTTAAAATATAGGTGTTAACAGCTATAAATTTCCTTTCAGAACTGCTTTCGCTGCATTCTGTAAATTTTGGTATGTTGTAATTTTATTTCTGTACATTTCCAAGTATTTTCTAATTTCCTTTGAGATTTCTTCTTTGACTCATTGGTTATTTATGACTGTGTTTATTCCCACATATTTGTGAAGTTTCCAAATTTTTTTTCCATTACTGATTTATAATGTCAATCCACTGTGGCTGAAGAGCACACTCTGTATGATTTCAATTCATATAAATTTGAGACCTGTTTTATGGCCTCACATAGGATCTATTCCAGAGAATGTTTCATGTGCACTTGAGAAGAATGTATGTTCAGCTGTTGTTGGGTGGATTATCCCATAGCTATGTGCTAGATCTACTCGGTTTATAGAGTTCAAATCTTCTATTTATTTGTTGATGTTCTGTCTAGCTGTTCTATTCATTACTTAAAGTGGGAAACTGAAGTCTCCAAATACTATTGTTGAATTGTGTATTTCTTCAATTCTGTCCCTGTTTTGCTTCATGTATTTTGGAAGTCTACTGTTAAGTGCATATGTTTATAATTGTTATATTTTCTTGATGCATCAGCCAATTTAGCGCTATAAAATATACTTCCTTGTATGTAGTAACAGTTTTCTCTGGTATTAGTATAGCTATGCTAATTCTTTTTGTCACTGTTTGCTACCCTTTAACTTCAACCTTTTTGGGTCTTTGAGTAAAGATGTTTCTCATAGACAGCAATACAGTTAATGTTTTCTTCACATATGCTACCAATCTCTGCCTTTGATTGGTGTTTACTGCATTGATACTTAATGTGATTAATGATAAGGTAAGATTTACACCTACCATTTTGCTATTTGTTTTCTATATATCTTATGCCTTTTTAATCCATTCTTATGTTGTTGCTTTTTTGTGTGTTAAATATATTTTTCTACTGGTTTAATTCCCTTGTCATATCTTTTACTATATTTTTGAGTTATTTTCTCAAAGGCAATTGCCTTAGAGACAACAACATCTGAATTTATCACAATCTAGTTCAAATGAATAACAACTTAGTTTTAATAATATACGAAAACTTTGCTCCTACAGAGCTGTTTTCTTCCCCTTTTTGTGCTGTATTGTCATACAAGTGACATTTTTATATATTGTATGCCCATCATCATAGATCTGCAATTGTTTTATGCTGTTTTAAAATCAGATAGGAGAAAAAAGAATTACAAACAAAATCAATTTACACTGCCTTTTACCCATGCAGTTATTTATGCAAGTATCTGTATTTCTTTGTCTGCATTCAAGTTATTGTCATTTTAGCCTCAAGGGCTCCTTTTGCATTTCTTGAAGGGCAAGCCTGTTAGTGATGAATTCCTAATTTTTGTTTATCTGGGAATGTCTTATTTCTCCTTTATTTTTTAAGGTTAGTTTTGCTAGATATAGAATTCCCAATTGACTGTTTCTTAAAAATTTTAGTACTTGAATATGTCATCCACTGCCTTCTGGTTTCCATAGTTTCTGATGAGAAATCAACTTAATCTTATTGAAGATTTCTTGTATGCAATAAATCATCCCTCTCTTGCTGCTTTAAAGATCCTTCGTCTTTGTCTTTAAACAGTTGAGTTATGCTATGTTTTGATGTGAATCTCTTTCCATTTATTCTACTTGCAGTTCATTGAGCTTCTTGAGTGTGTAGACTTAATATTTTTCATCAAATTCAGGAAATTTTCATCAATTATTTCTTCATATATTTTTCCCCCTCTTTTCTCCTCTCTTCCTGGGATTTCCACAGGTCTCTGAGACTCTGTTTGTTTTTCCTTATTCTTTTTTCTTTTTGTTCCTTAGACTGGATAATCTCAGTCGATATTCTTTCCAGCCCATTGATTCTTCCTTCTGCTTGCTCACATCTGAAGTTGAGCGCCTCTCATGATTTTTCTTTAAAATTTCAGTTATCGCAATTTTTAACTCCACAATAGCCACTTGATTCTTTCTTATATATAATTTATATCTCTTCACTGAAAATATATATTTAACAAGCTATTGTTTGTATATTTTCTGCTAGTTCTTTAGAAATGGTTTCTTTTTTATCTTGAACATACTTAAAATAGCTGATTTATAGTCTTTTTCTAGTAAGTCCAACAATGTCTGGGTTTCAAACAGAGGAGTTTGTCTATGTTTTCTTCTATTATTTTTATGGATTAAAAAAATTTGGGTCCTACTGGTGTGGCTCCATTGGCTGGGAGTGTGTCATGCGTGGTGAAAGGTCATCCCTTCCATTCCCAGTCAGGGCACACGCCTGGGTTGTGGGCTTGGTCCCTGGTCGGGATGCTCATGGGAGCCTACCAACTGATGGTTCTCTCCCTCTCATTCTCCCTCCTTTCCTCCTGCTATAGAAATCAATAAATAACATCTTTAAAAGTTAGTTAAGATTTCAGCTTTGGTTTGTTTAGACACTCGCCCACAAAAAGTGTCGAACTTATTTCCAGAGGGCTATTTATTGTCCCAGTACCATTCCTTGCAAAGTCCAATTTGCAATGCCTCCTTTAACATACACTAAATTCCCCCGTGAATTATGGGTTTTTTAAATTTCTGCTTTGTTCTCTAGGCAGGTCTGTCTGTTCACAGGCTAGTACCACATTGTTTTAATTATTAAGGCTTTGAATTATATTAAAATAGCCAGTAAAAACATTACCCTCTTACTATTCTGCTTTTTTGTAGTTTTTCTGGATCTCCTCACCTTTCCATTATTTTTATATGAGCTTTTAGGATCATCTTGTAGTTAAAAAATCTTGCCAGTATTTTTATTTCATTTGCACTAAATTTATAAATTAATTATATAACTAAATGAATAATAAATATGCAAATGAAATTGTAGATAATTAAGTTGAGGACAGTCATCTTATGGATATGAGTCTTTTTACATGATAATATAGTATGTCTTCGCAATTGCTATTGTCCTTCAACAGTGTTTTAAATTAAAAATCCTCATTAGGGTCAAGCTTAGTCCCAGATATTTTATTTTGCTGCTGTGTTAAAAGAGGCCTTTCCTTTCTAATGTAATTTATAAAAAGACAGAAAGAAAAGACATACACTTAACCAATGACCCAACAATCTCATACCTAGGTAAAGGTCCTATGGAAATAAAAATATGTAGAAACAGGTGCACAAAGGTATTTGTTATAGCAATGCTTGTAATGATAAAGACTAAAAATAACTTTATATATAAGGGAGTGATTTAATAAAGTACGGAAGATCTATAGTATGGTGAAATAGGTAGCTATGTAAAAGCTAAATTGGATCTGTATTTTTTACCTTAAAAAACGGTGATGGTATTTATGTGAGTAAAGCAAGTTTCAGCAAAAAATGTACCCAATATGACCTCAGTTTTATAAAAGAAAAACAAAATAAATCCCTATGTACATGTGTATGTGTTTGTATCAGCATGGGGAAAGATGAAGAAGGACCCATAGCAGACCATTAATATCAGTTATCTGGGGCGGGATGTAAATATAGAGGGGAAATTAAAATATATGCCAACAATTAGCATAATTAGCATAAAACAGAGGAGGATAAACAGAGCAAAAGTGTTCCAAGGTCCTTGAATGCTCAGGAAGTGGATACAAGTGTCAATTAACATTTAATTTTGATAAATCAAGGATGCATATTGTTTATCTTTAGCATAACCTTTAAAATAATTGTAAGAGAGTTTATAATTTCTTATCGAATGGGGGGTAGATAGTAAAAAAATTCTCAATAAATCTGAAAGAAGTTAATGAAGGAGAGGTAAAAAAATCATGGGATAGTAGGAACAAATAGAAAATAGTAAGGTGGTAGATTAAAAGAAAACATATCAATACTAAGTAAAAAATAGATAAATATAGTAAATGCTCCAATTATTGTCAGACTAGATAAAAATAAACAACTGTCTTTTGTTTGCAAAAAGCCTATCTGACACCCAAAGATTTAGAAAGACTGAAAGTAAAAATATGGGGGGAAGCTCTATAAAATACTAACCAAAAGAAAGCTGCTATTGCCATATTGGTATCTTTCTAAGCAGACTTTCAGGCTAAAAGAATTACTAGAGATAAATAAGGACACTTCATAACTATGAAAGTTTCAATTTGCCAAGAAAATAAGAATTTAAAATGTGCATTCACCTAATAATACAGCCTTAAGTATATAAAAGCAAAGGTTAAAGATAGAAGAGAAGTAGAAAATTCCACAGAGTGAAAGATCTTAAAACACAACTCTGTTACTGATTTCTTTTAATCTATGTAAAGGTTTGAATAATATTATCAGTAAAACTGACCTCATGGAAATATATGAAACACTGAACCTAATGGCTTCATAAAATACATTCTTTTTGAGCGTACAATAAACAGCTAAAAAAATTTTCACATGCTGGGCCATAAAGCAAATCTTAAGAACTTTGAAAAAGCTGACATTATACAGGGAATATCTGTTCTGTGCTCATAATACATTTAAACTGAAATTCATAACAAAAAGATAATAGAAAATCCTAATATCTTTGCAGATTAAGACATATACCCCCAACCAACCCTGACTGAAAAACCAAATCATAATGAAAATTTTTAAATATTTTGAACTGAACATCACACAAATAATGCATATCGGAAGTTGTACGGTACACCTAAAACATGCTCAGAGGGAAATCGAGAACTCTAAACACATATATTAGAAAAGAAGAAACACTAAAAAAACACAAGTTAAGATTTTGCCTCAAGGTGCCAACCAGAAAACAAATTAACCTCAAAGAAAATAGAAGGAAGAAAATAATAAAGGGAAGAAAATGAATAAAATCTGGAAAACAGACTAAGGAGTATCAACAAAGTGAAAAGTTGTGTCTGAACGTGTGAGCGCAACTGACGAACCCCAAGACTGATGACAGCAAGTAAGAGACAGACAAGGCATAAATAACCAAGTCAGCAGTGAAGGTGGGAATCTCGCCATGTATTCTACAGGTATTGAAAAGGGAAAAATACCATAAATAATTTTATGTCAATAAATTTGAAAAATTACATGACATGGACGAAGTCCTTATAAAACATAAGTTACAAAAAAACAACACAAGAAGAAACAGAAAACCTGAATATTTGTGTAACTACAAGACACATTGGATTCATAATTTAAAATTTTCTGACACAGAAAACTACAGTTCTAAATAGCTTTACTGGCAAATTCTGCCAAACACCTAAAGAAGAAATAACTCCATCTCGGACACCTTTCTAGAGAATAAGAGGTATTATTCCCTCACTTATTTTGTGAAACCAGCAAGATTTTGACAACTAAATCTAGCTGGAACATTTGGAGAAAGAAAATGACAGGCCAATTTCATTCATGAGCATAGATCTACAAATTATAAGCAAAATATTTCTAAACCTATTTATGAATGACCAGGTTTATTCTAGGAATGCAAAGTTGAGTTAACATTTGAAAATCAATTCATTCAATGTATTGCACTGAAAAAAAAAAGGATAAAAACCATATTGCTACCTATGTATAGTTTACACAGGAAAGTAGATACAGGAAAATATTTTGATAAAAGTTATCATTCATTCATTATTCTTAGCAAACTAGCATGGAATTGAACTTCCTTAACTTGAAAAGGGCTTATTGAGAGGACTTCCGGCAAGATGGCGGCATAGGTGAATGTGCCGTGCCTCCTCGTACAACCAAACAAGGAAAAAACCAGAAATTTACTCAACCAAAAACAGCCAGATCTGACAGAAAATTGAATTGAGAGGAAGTCCGACAACCAAGGAATTAAAGAAGATACATTCATCCAGTCTGGTGAGCTGGGAGGAGCAGGGCGAAGGGAGAGCACTGGGCAACCCCGCGGCGAGCTGGTGAGCAGACGGCAGGACCGCAGTTAGAGGGGCGGTTCCTGCGGGGCTGCAGCGCACCGAGACGGGAGTGCCTGACCTAAGCGCGCCCAGCGCCCGGCTCATCCGGACCCAGTGGGGCCGAGACTGGTGGACCGGGCAGGTCCGGGAGAGAAAGCAGGGCGCAACCCATCGGCGCAGATTGAGAGCACCTGTGGGGGTGGAGTCCGCGGCGGGAGGAACTACCAGCCTCACAGGAGAGGTCACTGGGGAGACCCACAGGGGATTGGAGCTGTGCAGCCCGTCCACCAACCCCGGAGTGACCCCTGGAGCCAGCACAGAGGGGCTCAAATTGCTTGCTTGCAGGAGGCGGTGTGGGTGCAGAGAGCGGAGCAGGCGCCATTGTGCGCTCAGGTCCCATCCCCACAGGCTACGTCACAACACAGCGACCGTGAGTTTCCCTGCCCAGGTGAACCCCAAGGCTCCGCCCTCCTTACAGTAACAGGCTCACTGAGGGGAAAAAATGGCCCAAAGAAAGGAACAGATCAAAGCTCCAGAACTAACTGACCAGCCAACCTATCTGATACTATCTGATAGCCAACCTATCAGATGCACAGTTTAAAACCCTAGTAATCAGGATGCTCACAGAATTCGACGAAAAATTATCGAAATTGCTTGAACAAATGAGGAGAGAGCTGCAAGGAACCAATAGGGATAAGAAGGAAACTGGGACTCAAATCAACAGAGTGGACCAGCAGAAAGAAAAAAACATCCAACCAGAAAAGAATGAAGAAACAAGAATTCAAAAAATGGAGGAGGAGCTCAGAAACCTCCAGGACATCTGTAAACGGCCCAACATACGGATCATAGGGCTGCCAGAAGGAGAAGAAGAAATCCAAGGAATTGAAAACTTATTTGAACACATAATGATGGAGAATTTCCCGAAGCTGGTGAAGGAAATAGACTTTCGGGAAGTCCAGGAAGCTCAGAGAGTCCCAAAGAGGTTGGACCCAAAGAGGAACACACCGAGACACATCATAATTACATTACCCAAGATTAAAAATAAGGAAAGGATCCTAGAAGCAGCCAGAGAAAAGGGGACAGTTACCTACAAAGGAATTCCCATAAGACTGTCAGCTGATTTCTCAAAAGAGACCTTGTAGGCAAGAAGGGGCTGGAGAGAAGTATTCCAAGTCATGAAAGGCAAGGACCTACATCCAAGAATACTCTATCCAGCAAAGTTTTCATTTAGAATGGAAGGGCAGATACAGTGCTTCTCAGATAAGGTCAAGTTCAAGAAGTTCATCACCACCCAGGCTTTATTGTATGAAATGTTAAAGGGAGTTATATAAGGTATGGA
>PVJI01005551.1:0-95015 GCA_004026765.1 Micronycteris hirsuta
GGAGGTAATACAGTATTTTGAAAATTATTAATTTGCATTTATATTTAGCTTGTCAGAACGCATGATACCCTAGGCTTCCTGAGGTATCCTTCTACCTAGGGAGATTTAAAAGTGTTACAGAGGAATGAAAAAAGGAAATCCAGCTTCTGGCACTCAAGTATAGAGTTTTTTTCTGCACTATTCTAGCTTTGCAAATCAGACTATTAAGAGAGAATTTTCTGTCTTCCTTTACCTCCATTTTATCCAGGCTTATAGAGATTCGTATAGGAAGAAGCAGAATTATAGGAGGAAAGACAAAGAAGAGGAGGCAAAACCTCTGTTGTTCACTTGGGCCTCTGGGAAGGAGACACCTTGAGGGCCATTCCAAAGCAACTAGGAGAGCAGTCATGTCGCGCCCATTAAATGTGGTAGCTCAGCGAGATCAGGCAGAGACAGCCTTGAAGTCTGGGTTTTCTGAGCAGCTCTCAAGCATCAAAGGGCTGCAATAAGCCTGAAAGCCTCCCAGCAGCTAGTAGGACACTGGTGGGAGGTGGGGGGAGGATGCCGGCCAGGGGCCAGACAGGGGATGAGGAAGAGGCTCAGTGGTCTGCAGCCAGGAACCACGAGAGGAGGCCAGGACAGCAAAGGGGAGAACTGGCCACATCCTCCATCACCCCGATGTAATGTTGTTGAAAGAAGCCTGCTCTGTGTGACCTCGGACAGACCACATAACCTCTCTGGGCATCCATCTCCTTGCCTGTAAAATGAAGAGGTAGATGGGATCATCTCCAAAGCTCCCTCTAGTCATGAAATTCTATGATTCCACAATGCAAATTAATGTCAAACCTTCTCCTAATACATAAAATTAGTAATATTAAGACAATCGAATTAAAGTCACAGGTAGATCTGGTATTTCAAGAATTGCAGTGGAGTTTTAAGGCCTCATGTTTGATGAATGTCAGGCATACTGCCTCTAACAAAAATGCCCTCTGTTGTTATACTCAAGGAAAAGATTAAACAGAATTAACAAACTTCTATTCTATGAATTTCAAGATGAGATATGAAAACTCTGCCTTCCTTACTACCCAGCAATAAAATGGAAAAAGCTATTGATACAGGAAACAATATATATGAATCTCAAAATAATCACGCTGACTGAAGGAAGCCAGATGCACAAGAGTACATAGTGGAGGATTCCATTTGTGTTAACCTTTCTGTCTGCGGTGAGAGGGCAGCTCGGGGCTTGCTTGGATGGGGGGCTTACTGGAGGGATTACAAAGGAGGTGGAAGAAACTATTGGGGGTGATGCATACATTCGCTATCATGGTTATTGGTGATAATTTCACAAGTTTATACATACGTCAAAAGTTAGGAAATTGTGTGCTTTAAATAGGCATAGTTTATTTGATGCCACTTATACTTGAATAGATCTGTTTTCTTAAAGATGACATTTACAAAAGTAAAGGAACCTCTATGCATTCCTTCCATTGTCATCTTCAGTAGGGAATATATAAAAAATTTCACTCTCAGCTACTGTATATGAAGGAGAAAAAAAGGACTCACCCTTTACTAGTCTCAACACTGACATCAGATTGGTGAGACCTGACCGGAAAGTGGTCATCCTACAAAGCATTAGAACACTCAATCACAAGATGCCATGCATCTCTAAAGTGTACATAGTTCACGATAGTCAAACTTCAAGGATTTTGGTACGAATGACATCATTTGTTTAGCTTTGGCCCATCAGCACTTGAGATGCTGTTTGCTTCCTTTTGGGTGGTTCACCGGCAACTAAGGTATGCTATCACCAGAGAGTAGTTCTATCTCGGTTACAGCCCCCAAGTAAAAACAGCAGACCTGCCACTTCAGGTGGGATTAACTGAGAGAAAGCAGCAGAAAGAAGGAAAACTAAGCAAAACTCTTAAATAGGATATTTACCAATATTGGTTTTGTTCCTTTGTTTTAATTTTAAAGGCAATTTTAGAAATCAATACAGAAGTATCATTTGATTCTTTTCTTGCAAATTCCAAATTGTCATAACTTTTGGGCCTCTTCCTTGGAAAGGAAGGCTTTTAAGAAGCAAGCACTGCAAATCAGAGAGAGAACATGAGGAAAGTGTGTCAGAGTTGCCAAAACAAGAGTCCCTTGTTCCAGAGAAATCTGTGGATTTGAAAAGATTAGCAGAAGACCAGCTCAATTCATGTAATGGCACACACATGCCTAGTAAAAATTCAAAATGCTTTCTGGCTTCAGAGTGCTAAACTGGTGTGCAACATAATTAAGGCCATATCCTTTAGACTTTGCTTGTCGAAATTCTAAAGCTGACAGATTCTAAAACTGACTTGTCTTCTGTATTAGGCAGTGAGATTTTTAAAGCTGAGTTTCAGGGCACATGGTAACCAAGTTTTGTAGATGGGTCGACAATTCCAGCTATATTTCAAATTCATCGAAGGACTCCTTCATTCTGGAATAGTTGAGAACTTCAACTTGTACGATGAGCGACTATTTATCCATGTCCCATTATCCTGTTGTTATATGAATAGCAATGGAGAATGAGGTCAGAATACCAGGAAGGCAAAAGAGTCTTTTGGAATATGGATGAGGTAGAGAAAACTCATGAATTTATTTTATTGGATGTGGTGGGTGGAAACCCCTGGGGATGGGAGGGCAGGACAAAGTGAGTGTGACAGACATTTTCTCTCCTGCTAATAGCCCCCGCCTTTTACTTAGAGGGGAGCACCTTACCCCCATTCTTAGCCATGTGGTTTGGATGGGTTTGACCTCAGCTCCAATTCTAGGGTGGGATGAAATTGGCTTGATCTACTGTAGGTCCCTTGGTCACCATGGACTTTCCAAAGTAGTCACGCAATGCAAGCAGACAACTACATGCAAGGAGATATTGGGGCATCGGGGGAGCAATCTTTCCTTCCCTTCAGTGAGATTATTACAAGAGACTCTCTTCTGCTGAAGGGGAGTTATAAGGACTAGAGGCCTGATCTGCTTGGCAGTCATTTCATTACTGAGAGTGGAGGATAAAGCCAGCCCTGCAGAGGGCAGAGGAAAATTAGGGAGAGAAACAAGTTCTTAGTGTCAGTCTCTTGATCAAAACATACCTGAAGTCAGCCCGGCTGGTGTAGCTCAGTGGATTGAGCGTGGGCTGGGAACCAGAGGGTCCTGGTTTGATTCCCAGTCAGGGCACATGCCTGGGTTGCGGGCCAGGTCCCTGATGACGGCCATGTGAGAGGCAACCATACATTGCTGTTTCTTTCCCTCTCTGTCTCCCTCCCTTCTCCTCTCTCTGAAAATAAATAAATAAAATCTTAAAAAAAAACAAAAACATACCTGAAGTCAGATACCACTGTACTTTCGGTTAAATAAGTGAATAAACTCCCTTTATTGCTTAAATGAATTTCATGACTTGAAACATAAGGAGTTCTAACTAATCACTGATCATTTTACAAACGTTGTGAACATTCCTAAAAAATACCCAAGATAAATATGGTTAAAATAGTAAATTGTATGTTATGCATATTTTGCCATAAGTTCTTAAAATGTAGCAACACCTGGAAATAAAAAAAAAAGGGGGAGAGCTGGGTAACTTGTGTGTATCATGTAATTTTCTTTTAGAAGCTACTATTGCTATTATTGTGCCAATTTTATAGATGGAAAAACTGAGGGTTAGAGGAGTCAGCAAACTTGCCCGTGCTCACACAGGTGGTGAGTGACAAGGCGAGGACTTGAGCTCTTTTAGGGCGACGTAGAAAGGTAAAGCCTCCTCCTAGTCGCATTAGCGATCAGTGGAAAAAGCCGAAAAGGCTGGTCCAAAGTCTCCGAGGCACAGAGAAGCTCTCGCCAACATTTCCTTCTCTCCAGGCAACAAAGGCAGAAAAGCAAACACTGGGTAGCAGCGCATTTACTTCCGCATCCGTTATGAAACCTCAGGGTCATTTATTTCTAATTACACATTTCCCAACAGGCTGTACTTCGGGGAGGAAAAGAACTGACATTTCTTCTGCTTTTGTTACTTTTGGACTGTCAGTGTATGTGCTCGATTGTGTTCGGTAAAGAAGATGGGCGGGGGGCACAAGAGCAGAAAAGAGAGACTGAAGAGAAACCTGAAGGGTCCGCAGTGACTTGCTGAGGTTGCGGGGTCTGAGCAAGATGGTGATTTGGATAATTGCCGGAAGGACAGAAGTCAATCTGAGATGTAGCGTGAGTTGGGCTCTGAGGGAGTAGACTGCCTCAAATTCTAAAATGGGCAGAATCTGTAGCAGGGAATGGACAGAAATTAGTGTCCAAATCTCCAAGTCTGGTAATGCATTATCAAAATGTCCAAGCTGGAATGGACGTCCAAATGTCCAGTTCAGGCAAAAGAGCAAGGAGAAACTGCTGTTGGGGTTGGGGCTAAGCCTGGGCACAAGGGGATGTCAACCGTACTTGAAGGTCTGAGCGACCATTTGGTGGCCAGCATCATGCAAACTTTACTCACATTATCTCACTTAATCTTCCTCCAAGAGGTAAGTATACACAAAGAAAGGGAAGTTTAGAAACTCAGTTGACTCACTGAGATTCCCCCACCCGCGCCCACCCCCCCCGCGTCGGTCCAGTGGTAGACACCTGGTCTTTGAGGTAGACCACCTACATAAGGAACTGAGATGAGAC
Source organism: Micronycteris hirsuta (assembly GCA_004026765.1). NCBI lineage: Eukaryota > Metazoa > Chordata > Mammalia > Chiroptera > Phyllostomidae > Micronycteris > Micronycteris hirsuta. Next base: position 4,642 of record PVJI01005551.1, read on the forward strand.
CTTGGGACTGGGGAGAGCACCTGGGCTGCTGGTCCACGACCAGAAGCTTGAAGCTCTACTCTGGTTTTCAGCTGATCAGAGCAAGTCAGACTCTGGAGGTCCCGATAGTTGTAAAAGCAGAATTGACTCTCTGAGTAGCAATAACTTTCATGATTTGTTCAGAAAGGAATTGCTGAGCCATATCATAGCCAATTATCAGAAATAATAATGGCTTTGAAAGTCTGTCTCTTGAATCATATGTAGGCAAATTGATTAATTCAACAAACATTGATGGATGTCATATTATGTGCTGGGCACTGACCTGAGAACAAAAGGATAAACAAAACACTTTCAAGAACTGGAAAAAGACTTTTTTAAAAGTATAAGTACAACATATTATAGAAAATTTGTGAAATACATATATATAGTCATGCAAGATGATACTATGAGGTAAATTGAGTGAATGGTACATGAAACCTCTCTGTACTATTTTTTTTTTGCAACTTCCTGTGAATCTTTACTTATTTCAAAATAAAAAGAGTTTTTTCAATATATTTTCTTGATCGTGCTATTACAAGATCATGATTAGTTGATCCCATCAAGATTAGTTGTCCCATTTTTTTCTCCCCATTTATTCCCCTCTGCCCTGCACTCCCTTCTCACCATCATTTTCCCGCCTTAATTCAAGTCCATGGGTCATGCATGTAAGTTCTTTGGCTTCTCAAAAAAAGGCTTTTTTTTTTTTTAATATAAAGGAAGCCTCTCTATCTAGGTTGGTACTGTTAATTACAAAGACATTCAATATGCCATTGCAAATGGAATTCTGCTGATGTTTAATTAAAATGCAAAATTTTTCATAAAAAAGATTAAGTCTAATAAATCTGGTATATTCTACTTCACCATTTTGGAGTATGATGTAGGTTATACCTTTTAATAGTTGACCATAAAGGACTTGGACTTACAGGAAGACCCTTCTCCTGAGGTTCACCCTCCCAGACACCCATTCTCGGTGATGCCGTGGACCCTGCTCCACGCTGTCACCCTGGAAACTCAGGCTGCCTGGACAGCCCTTGGAAATGCTGGTTCTCTGCTGCCATCACCACTTCCCTTGGTAATTACTTGGAGAGCTTGGTCACAAAAGGCTCTAGGATCCACCACGTGCTCAACCTGAATATTTGCTCTAAGCAAGGAGCAAGTTGCCACCCGTAAGTTCTCCCAAGCTAAGGGCAGACCCCACCACGCAGATGAGGCAATTGCGATAGCCCGCAGCACTCCCCCTACTCTCTGGGCAGTCCTATCAAAATGACTAAAATTTTAGAAAGCCATTTCTCCTCTCCAAAGTCACAGGCTGGCTAAAGGCAAGCTCAATTTGCACTACTAAGCAGAACATAAAATCTCAGTCTGTGGTATCAGCATGCTGATTTCAGGTGAGCTGCATCGCTTTCTTGGAGATCAACAGGTGAAGATTTGCCTTGCATATATATAAATGAAGAGCCCACTGTGGTGAGTCTCCCAACACCAAGGAGCTAGCTCCATAGGCAACTCCAGAAACTAAAACAAATGACAGCTTCCTTGGAGGAAAACCTTTGCACGTGACATGCACACACACACAGCATGCACACATGGGGGCTTACACATTTACATATTTTATTCCTAGATTTTTCTTACTTTTTATATATCTTTTGAGTTCTTTTTACTGGTACCCCACAAAATAGTAACACAGATCACCTATAAACACAAAGTCACAAATAAAGTTAAATTTAAAAAATGTATCATTCCACTGTCTTTTGATGCATGTAAAAACATATGAATGCATGCATATATTTTACTCCCTCGCAACCACTAAGTAAGATGTGAAAATTATACACTAGATAACATGTGAAAAGCCCCATCAGCCAGAGTGAGGAAGGAATACGGACAAGAAAAGAGGCTGGGGGGAAATAAGCCATAGAATGTGAGCATTAGTAGGTAAGGTAGCTGGTCTCAGAAATGTCCCCAATGAACCACTCCTCTTGGTAGCCACGCCCTTGTGTAGTCCTCTCCCGCAGTGAGTCTGGGCTGACCCTGCTCCTTGCTTTAACCAATAGAATGCAGCAGAAGTAAGTGATAGGGAGCCAGTTCTGAGCCCAAGCCTTGAGAAAGTCTGACAGCTTCTGCATTGCCCATTGAGGAGCCCTGCATCTCCAGGAAATGAAGTCTGGCTATTCTGTTGGAGAGACTGCACGGGGGCAAAGAAGCCCTGAGGCTATGTGGAGGGAGAGAGAGAGAGAGAGAGAAAGAGAGAGAGAGAGGACCAGCCCCCCGAGCCTTCCAGCCATCTTCACTCAGCTGCCGTGTGAGTGAGTCATTTTGGACTTTCTGGCTGAGCTGAGCTCCCACATGCCCATAGTCACAGGAGCAGAAGAATCACCCAGCTGAGCCTGGCCAGCCCAGACATTATGAGAGTTTTTAACAGTTTTTATTGTGCCCTGGCCAGTGTGGCTCAGTTGGTTGGAGCATCGCCAGGTTTGATCCCTAGTCAGGGCACATGCCCAGGTTGTGGGCTCCATTTCTGGTGAGGGAGCATCTGGGAGGCAACTGGCCGATGTTCCTCTCTCACACTGATGTTTCTCTCTCTCCCTTCCTTCTCTCTCCCTCTCTTCCTTGATCTCTAAAAGCAACACAAATATGTCCTTGGGTGAGGATAAAAATTTTAAAAAACTTTTTATTGTTCTAAGCCATTAAATATTGTGATTACTTGTTATGCAACCATAGATAACCGAAAGAGAAGGTGTCATAAAAATGATCTAATCGTAGAGATCATTCAGCCAAATATTCTCATGTGACTTCTTCAGAGGCAGTAATTACTTTCAACTGGGCCAGAAATATAATTTTGGCCTCAAGTTTTAGTTGAATACTTTTTCTATTGATCCTAAAGGGTGAAGAATGGCCATTAACTGAGTTTTTAAAAAATGACCAAGGAGGGCAGTTTTGTTTGAAAAGGACTATTCACAGTTACTTGGGCTTTAACTTAATCTTCAATTTATTACAATTGTGGATCAAAAACATTTTTCTTAGGTTTTAAAGTTTACCTTATAATTCTTGTTATTTTAGTTATAAACCTAATAATGTTATTTGGTATTCAATTTCTTAAAGTTTAATATTAAATTCTCCCAAATTACTGGTCTCAAATTTACAAATGTAGTAATTAGATCTGTTTAAATATTTTAAACTAAATTTGCATAATATCTCTTCCCACCTCCCAAGCACTTCAGATAATTTATGGGAAAGATTTCAACACTTATTCACACAATTTTTTTCAAGTACTTCAGTCATTCTTGTAAATGTAATAAATCACACTCCTTATTTGGAACGAATCAGCATTTCTTACAAAGAGTCTAATTCTGTTAGAAATTATTTTACATCCTTCAGCTTAAATTTTCAAGTCTAGAATAAATTACGTATGTCAGATAAAATAAGCTAATTTGTCTGATTCTCTAATGTGCCAGGTTCTCTTACACAGCAAACATGGCATCAGTTAGGACAGCCCGTAGGTCATGCGGCAGCAATAAACAATTCCAAAATCTCAGTGACTTGGAACAACAATTGGACTTTTCACTCCTACTCCCTGTTCACTTTGTGTTAGATGAGGAGGCTCCTCAGGCCTGTTGACTGGGGACCCAGGTTGAGGGAGAAGCCACTAAATGGAGCATGCTGGTGGCAGGGAAAGAGAGAGAGTGGCAAACTGTGTACTAGTTCTTGGAGCTCTAGCCCCAGAGTGACCCATGCCATTTCTGTTCACATGGCCTTGGCCAAACAAGTTCCTTGGCCACGTCGAACTCGACGGAGGCAGGAAAGTGTGCAGTCCTTATAGCATGTTTCTCTGCTCGTGAAGCAAAGAGATGGAAACACTTCCTCAGAATAGCACGAATGTCCACCGCATACACTCTAAATAGAAAATGTAACCCTGATTACTATAAACACAATATTAAGTTTATTGTTGTTGGTAAAACTGACCCACTGGTGTGTTAAAGAAGCCAGCTTGTACTGACTTGCTAGAGTGGATTGTTAAATTTTCAAAAATTTTACAATAATTATTAGAATTTAACTTATACAAACTAAATACATTTCATAAATTTAACTCAATCAAATTTAGATAAATTACATTTACAATAAAGGTAATAAATATTTAAGACTCATTATTTTACTACATTCTACCATTACCTATGTTGTTGAGGGTATTTACATCGATTGATCTGGAATGGTAGAAATAATTTTCAATGTTGTTCTATGGTGCATTTCTCCCCAAACCTGCCTTTGGCGACACCTCATTGTTAGCTTACTATTAGCCACGGTGGGAATAGTTATGAGAATCAGCAAACACTGCAAATCAGGGTTTGACTTACAGTTCTGTTGATGGTCTAGGTTTAGGAAAGATGGAGATGTCAATAATGCAGTTAAAACTTAAACGTGGGTGGTCTCTAGGACCATTACACTGTGGATAACACACAAGATTGGAGACATATTTTTCAGGATTTAAAAATGATGTCATTCAGTTAAGAAGTCAATCACGTCATCAGTAAATAAGTGAAGTCCCTACAGGTATCTTTATTGTTTCACTTTCATCTTACGAGTTTGTGAAAAGTATTCACCCACATTCATATCAGAACTACACTTATTCATCATCTGCAAACATTGGTTGACCATGGATGTAAGATTGAAAAATTAACAGAAGTATTTTGTGACAATCAATTGCTATATAGAACTTAAAATTAAAAGTATTACACATCTTATTTGTTTATCATGTGCTATTCATCTTTTATAGCAATGGCATGTACAATAAGCATACACATGTATACATATCCATGCATGTATGCAACATACAAACACATAAGCATGCGTTCACACACCTATCCCCCAGAGGGTTGGTTGTTGAACATTCACCAGTACTCTTGGGTTTACTTCACAACAATATACGTGATGTGAAGTAAAATAATAATAACCTCCCTGAGGTTGTAATCTTCTGGAGAATATCAAGTCCCCAAACCTTTTACTTTGAAACTGGAAGTTACTAAAACCTGCCAGGGTTGGCTTGGTTGACTCTTAGGTGCCTGTGATAAGAAATTAATAAAATAATCCCTGTGATAAAAACAAAAAAAATACGAACAAAAACTCGCCACAGGGATAGAAAGAACGTGGCGGGACCAATGGGCTCATTTCTGCACCATGCAAAGGAAAGCGCAGCCCTGATCCATGAAAAGGCGCTGGCTCAGCCTCCCTGAAGGCTTGGAGCGAACGGCAGTGTTGAGGGGTGTGGAGCTGCTGTGCCACTCAGAACTTAGGGTGACCTTGCTTGGAGCACCACAGTGTTGAGACCACCAGCTGAAGGCCCCGTCTGGCCTGCCAGCGTCGCAGTGGGCAGTGTGGCTGAGCCCCCCAGGGGACAGTGTTGAGCAAAACTCTTCACACAGCACAGGTTTCGGCGGAGAGAGCAGAGAACAGGTAGCACCCAGGAGCAGATGGAGCAAACTTCAGGCTCAAGCAGTTCAGTATGACCTTCCGTTCAAAGCTTCAAAATCTGAGCTGTAGTAAAGTTTTAGGGTCAGATGAGAATTGTTTTCTAGAGAGGTCGTGGGAGCTTAATTTTAGAAAGGAAGAGGGGAGGGGAAAAGAAGGAAAAAGGCAATTTCCCTGGTCTTTAAAGACCAACATTAAGTTGGGTTCAAATCTAGCACCATGACAATGGGAGTGACTGACATTCATCCTTAAAACAGAAGTATTACAGGGGGCGATGAGACCTTTCGCAGAGATAAATCTTGCGAGGTTGCCGAAGGGAAATGCCCCAGCATACAGAAAAGCTTGCCACCAAAGCCAGAGCTAGGGAGGCAAAGGTGAAGACCATTTCCTAAAGAAACAAGGGACTTTAAAGAGTCTTTTAAAACTGTTTTCTAGACCTCTAAATTTTAGGCCCAAGATCAGACAAAGCCTCAGTTATTCTGACTAGAATTGTAGGTCTAAATGTAAGTCATCTAAACTCTCTGAGTCTCCATTCTCTCCTATTAGTAAGGTAATACCCATCTCACTGGATTAGTGTCCAGATGACAGGAGAACACATACAAAGTGCTTGGCACATAGTAAGTGGTCAATAAATCACAGCCATAATTATTTCTTTTTAGGCCTTTCCATCAGAATTAGACTAGCAGTGCTTCATACTAGACTTTTTTTTAAGTCGAAGGAAGTACTCAACTTAGGGTGTATTTCTTTAATTTTTCTCTAAGTTAGAGATTGCTTCACTAATGATTTCCCCAGAACAGTGATTGAGGATGTGTGATTAGAGTAGGTTCCCTGGGACTTGGGAAAAACAGTCCGGTCTGACATGCAGTCCTTCCTGTTCAGTTGCCGTCACCCATCTTTTTTTGTTACTTGTATTTCAGGCATCGTGTACAGAAAAAAAAAAAAACCAAACCCCAAAGGACCGTGCGAAGCAAACTTTTAAAGACATGAGCATTTGGAGGAAACGTGCCCCTGGTGATTCTGCTGTGGTGTCACAAATATTCACTTGAATGAATGGATTTTTCATCCCCTGAACTCCACAGTGGAGAACCTCTGGGAGCATGTTCAAATTTTGTTGCCAAGCTGTGCTTACTTGCCCTAATTTCCAGTTAACTTTAGCATGCCCAGAGGGCACATGGCCCAACACTTTTAGAGCTTCCGAGGACTTCAGACAGACATTTTATGTCCGGGTAGGTCCCTGGCTCTGTATGGGTGTGTCCTGCCCCTGCCGTGAGCCAGGGTGCACACGGGTGTTTATGGCTGGCCACACACTGTTCCCACGGCAGATTAGAAGGAAAGACCCAAAACCAACCCATTCTCTCCTTCAGTAATAACAGAAGCAAGGTTAGGTTTGTTCTCTTCGCGGGGACTAATAGGCTAAGTTAGTGTAAGGGTGAGTCATTAGCCGCCTCTAAAGCCCCTACAGAGATCTTTAGATCTTTGTACTTCTTTATCATTGGTGTGCGAGGGAGACTTTCACCTGCAATCTCTACAAAGTTGGCTGGGCTTTGACTTAAAATGCCACTCCGTTTTCTATGAGTTTCTGTGTTCTGTTCAGACTGAACTACCAGCTTTATTCTGATCCACATGCTAGCATTTCTGCCTGAAAGGATACATGTGACCTTTCCCTCTATTAGGAGGCTGGCAGCGAACCACGGCCGGCGGTGATTCACGGACCTGTGCAGTTTTCCCTGGAAACCTCACAAGTGCAAGGTGAGAGAGAAATCTGAAAGGTCCTGTATTGTCTTCAAATCAACTAAGTTCGGATTTAGAGGTTTGAGATTTTGGAGTTAAAGTTCAAAAACATTTCAGTGCTCCAGCCCTTCCCAAATATTTTCAGAGAAAGTGCTGGAAATGATTTGAACTCCTGCTAGTCAATTAGGTAAGGTCCTGGCGCATCAAGACGAGGGGTATTGGTAAATGAGGGGTATTCCTATTGGGGTAGTGTGGAATCATCCAACTTCTGGTCTGAGACCTAGGTCTTATTGGCAGCTCTACCTCCTTTTGTTCTGATCAAGTTGCCTACGCCTGACACTCCTTGGTTGTTCGGGCATTATCACTACTTTTTGGTGGAGACATTATATCACTGCTGAGACTTCACAATCCAACCCCCAACAGGTCCACTGGGATGCAGTTTCAGGCCAGTCTCTAATTCCACTGGACTTAGTATAAATATGCTTCAAGGTGTCACCGCTCTGTGCTACCTTGTCCCATAAAAAAGACTTCTGGGTTCTATGGTATATTCTCTGGGACTATGCTAACACCATTTATATTAAGACCAGACCTTTACACCACCCCTAACTTGAATGCACTAAGGCCACTGGTGTCAAGTCGACAGCTCCCACAGTGAATGGAGCAAGCCCTCTGTCCATTAGCCCAGAACCTGACATCCCCCAGGAGATGGTTGGGACTAGTTCACTCTGCACTTCACCCCTGTTTTCATTACCACACCTGTCATGGGTATTTCATTACATCCATGGTCTCAAGGTGTGGTCCTTGGATCAGAGTATCCGTGTCACTTGGGTATCTGTGATAAAAATTCTCAGGCCCCACTCCAGATCTACTCAATCAGAAACTCTGGGAGTAGTTTCTGATTGTGCTTGAAAGCAATCTGTGCTTTAACAAGCTCTCCCGTGATTTTGATGCACATTTAAGTTTGAAACTGACTGCACTAGAGCATTATCTCCACAATACTTCATATTTCTTTGTTCTTGAATCAGTTCCCCACAGTTCTAATGCACCATGCCCACCCCTACCCCTGTTCTCCAATGTACCCTAGAGAGCAGCTGCTCTGTGATCAGCAAATATTCCCCTTTACCTTCCACATCTTGCAGGAATGTTACCCATACCTCTTGCATTAAGTGAAAGCTCTTCTAAAGCAGCCCTCTGTGGTGGCAGATCTGTACTTGCATTTATTAACAACTTACTTACATCTATTTACTGTTTATTCCTTGTCCTCATATATCTCCATTAGTATTTCTAGATCATTACTTCTTTCCTACCCTCTTGTAAGAACTCTCACTGCTTTGAGGCTCATGCCCTGTGGTTACACCGCCCTTCCCCCTTCTCATATTCAGATCTCTCACGTTAGGCTCCTCCAGAGTCACTTCAAAGTCCACAGCAATACGTCCACAGTGATGGCTAACACGTGAGCTTCTCAATTCGTGGACCACCTTATTTCTCCTTCGTCCTTTCCCATTGACTCCCATAGTCACATACAAAACCTGTACCCATTGAAACTGCTTTACCTCCAAAATCATAAATACAAGCATCCCATTCCTGACCACAGATTCTCGCATTAGAATTTCCTGGACTCCAATCTCTTTGAGTTCCAAAAATTACCCTCTAACTTTCTTCATCTCCTTGGTTCCTTACCCAGCTTTGACTGGATGGTCTATTATTTCAATTAGTTTTGCTAATATCTTCATTAACTTTGTTCTTCTGACCTTTTGGTTACTACTCTGGCAAAACCCAATCATGGTTGACATCAGCCATCAAAAAATCAGGTACTGCATAAGCACCAACTTTGTGACAGGTGCTTTTATAGGCACTAAAGATGCAAAATGGACGAGTCAGATCTTGCCCTGACTTTGTGGAGTTTATATCCTGCTGTGGGATTGGTGGGGTTGGCAGAAAATAAGCACATAGTTATTTAATATATGTCAGGTCATAAGTGCTTTTGAGGAAAAATAAGTGCCAGGAAAGGGGACTGAAAGCAATGAGAGGTAGGGGGGCAGCGAGAGGAGGGCGGTGCTATTTTAGATGCAATGGTCTAGGAAGGCATCACTGACGGGGTGGCTTTTGAGCAGAGGCCCCAATGAGCTGAGAACCAAGGCATGAGAGGACACTCTAGAGAACAGTAGGTGCAAAGATCCTGGGGTGAGCGTGTGCTTTGAGGAAGAGCAAGGTGACAACATGACTCAAATGCATAGAGAGGTAGAAGATGAGGTTGGGAAGATATCCAGAGGCTGCATCATGAAGGCCATATAGACCTAAATGAGGACCTGGGATTTTGTGTGGTCCAAAGAAGACATTAAAGAGTTTTAAGCAGCTGATTGAAATGGTCCGATTTTCTTAAAAACAAACAAACAAAAACACTGTGGGTACTGTGAAGAAATCATGCTGTGGGAAAGGCATAGATGGAGCTGGGAATGCTGCTGTGGTCCAGCTGGGAGATGAAGGTATTCCACTGAGGAGTTAACCATACACTTTCTCTCTACTCTTCTCTGGAAGCGTGGTCCCTGAGCCAGCATCATCCACATTACCAGGACACTTCTAATGCAAATTTCCAGGCCCCGCCCCACTTATCTACCTATATTGACTAAACTTCTGACCCTTTACATCTCCCTTCATTCTCAGCAAATAACTCTCACTTCCTTCTTCGCAGGAAAAAAGTCTGCCATGCAAGAATTCCTTCAATTTCTGGCTGCCATATCTATAAAATTATTTCCTTCCAGTCTATTTATGCTAACTGTGGCTTCCCCCTCCACCCGTGCTTGCCATTCATGTGTGCTCGGGTCTGTGCCGGCACATTGAAAAATAAATAACTTGCCCCACCTCTACCTCCACCCCTCGCTCTGCCTGCCTCAAAGCCAAATATCTTGGAAGAGCAGTCTACATCCCCTCTCTCACCCAACTCCCAATCAGGCTCACATCCTTTCTGATTAGTTTGTGCCCAACCCATACTGGTTGTTAAATATTTTTAGTATAACCCATCTCAGCTAAAATTAACAGGTTTTCTGGACTCCATCTTGACTGCTCAGAATCATTTAATATAGTCGACTAATGGGAATAGTCTCTTCTTTTGCTTTTTGTGATGACACACTCTCCTGGTTTTCTCCTTTCACTTCACAGTTTTCCATGCTGACTTTCCCCATTGACACAACCCTTTAAATGCTGGTGTTGTCCTGGGTCATCTTCTCTCTACTATCTCAATAGATCTCACTTATTCTCACCTCATGACTTCAATTACTATACATGGGAATGAACCCCACATTAAATGTTTTTATTTTTTAATATTTTATTTTTTTATTTTTAGAGAGAGGGGAAGGGAGGGGGAGAAGGAGAGGGAGAGAAACATCAGTGTGTGGTTGCCCCTCACTCACCCCCTACTGGGAATCTGACCTGCAACCCGGGCATGTGCCCTGACTGGGAATCGAACTCATGACCCTTTGCTTCGTAGTCTGGCACTCAATCCAATGAGCCACACCAGCTAGGGCCCCACATTAAATATTTAACCAAGACCTATCCTCTGAACTCTAGACCTGACTCAAGTATCTTCTCAGCAAATCATCTGGATGTCTCATCAGGTCTACGAATGTAGCATGTGTAAAATTGAACTTTCCACCTCTTAGCTCCCTGTCTGGCCCTTCTACAGAAATGGTTCTACCATGCCTGAGATGCACAAATCAGAAACCTGAGAGTCATCTGTGACTCCTCTTTCTCCCTTACCACCTCTTCATCTTTCACCAGTCACCACAACCTATTTGTTGTCCCTCTAAATATGGAATATATATTAAACCCATTCAATTCTCTCCATATCTCCTGCAAGTCTCTGGTTCAAGCCGCCATCACTGACAACAGTGGCCTCTTGTACTCCGGCGTCCATATTTGCCTCCCTCCAATCTATTTTCCACAAAGCAGCCAAAATGATCTTTTTAAAAACGCAAATCTGATCAAACCAATATATCTTGTTTCACTCCCGTGGGGTTCAAAATGAGGTCACATTCCTCTTAATGTTCAAACCAGAAGACTTGGAGCCTTCTACTTTTCTCCCTTTGGTGATAACTTCAGATTCCAAAGGTTCAGATTCTCTTACCAGATGAAACTGGAACACCTGCTCATATTCTTGTTGACTGCTTTGATTGTCAGTAAAATACCAGACTCTACTTACTGGTCCTCTGTTTCTAGGTAGTCCTTATCTTTTTAAAGAATTTTTTATTAAATGTATTTGGGTGACATCAGTTAATAACATTATATAGGTTTCGAGGGTCCATTTCTACAGTCCATCACCTGTATATGGCATTGTATGTTCATCAGGTGACTCCTTATTGCTGAATGACCTGCAGTGACTGGGCACAAATGTCCCCCAAAGAGCCCATGGTAACCCTTACTCAGTGAAAGAAAGTGTTTTGATGATCCAGACCCAACAGTGTTTCAGTTCTGGAAGTAAAGAAAAAAGAAATCATACTTTCTGCGTGTTCTATTCAACTATGATGGCTCAGTGCCACAGTAGGTCTAGGACACAGATGTTAAAGCTCCTCCCTTACACAGCTCTTTTATTTCATACGCATGGATAAGGAGCACTGGTAGGTGTCAGAATCTGCTTGCATTTCCCAAAATAAAACCTTAATGCCCTAGTGAATTAGTGCAGCAAATTGATGGGTTCCTGCTGAAGTCTACTCCCGCAGCACATAAGGCCCAATTGCAAAGGATGTCACCAGAGGCCAGGGGGCTGGGCCCTAACACTAGTCAGGATGCACTTAAAATCTAGAGTTACTGTGTAGTCTACTTCTTTCCGAAGAAAGATGTGTATTTTTAAACAAAATGTCCCTGACATGCTCTACTTCCTGTCTTTCATAGGTGATCTGACCACTAACTCAAGCTAGAAATACAAGAGAATCCCAGAAGCTACCTTCTTCCTCAGCCCTCATATCTTATCAGCCACCACCCCTGATGACTGTACTTATGAATATCCTCAGATTCGGCTCTGACACTGTCTTAGCTGAAGCCTTATCTGTTCTCTTACAATCTTAATCAGTTCCTACAGGTCATCCTGGCTCAACTTCCAATCCAACCTCCATATTGCGTTCACTAATCTAAAATAAAAATTTGAACCTGCTTCTGTTCAGTTTAAAGCTCTTTAATTAATCCCCACTGTCTATTTGAAAGATAGGATTCTGTATCTGAGATGCATGCAATGGAGGGGCATCAAAGGAATTGTGAATTATAGGCAGAATTTTATATGTGCACGTTTCCAGTAAGATGGCCAATAATTTTAATCAGAACTTCAGGGGAATACATTTCCACAGCAAGGCTAAAATCTATAGTTCAAGCTCAAGCTGTTTGGCTGGAATGAGAGGGATTTTAACGACCTGGGTACCGCTTACCTGGCCACTCATCATCTGCATCTTCCTCTCTGCCACTTCTCCCCCATTAGTACACCAACAGCACAGAATTGCTTATGATTCTAACAAGGTACCACATGCCTTTATGCCTTCATGTGCTTTTGAGCGTGTTTGCAAGGCCTTTCTTCTTTCCTTTATCCACTTTTGTCTTTAAAAATTCAGCTCTGGCAACATTTCCAGAGAGCCCTTCCTGATTCCCTCCTGTAAAGAATCACTACTCCCATTTATGAGCCACCTCTTTTTCTTGTACAGGCTTCTCATTTTGCCCACAATTTTACCCATAAAAATATTTGAAAGAGACCTTTTCTAAATTGAAGTCAGGATACCAACAAAAGCATGCAAACTGTAAGCATGCAGCGGCTCCATGATTTTTACAAAGTAAATACACCTGTGTAACTACCACTCTAATTAAGAAATTGAACATCAGCCCTGACTGGTATAGCTCAGTGGATTGAGCATGGGCTGGGAACCAAAGGATCCCAATTCGATTCCCAGTCAGGGCACATGCCTGGGTTGCAGGCCAGGTCCCGAGTGAGGGCCATGTGAGAGGCAACCATACATTGCTGTTTCTCCCTCTCTTTTTCCCTCCCTTCCCCTCTCTCTAAAAATAAGTAAATAAAATCTTAAAAAAAAAAAAAGAAAAAAGAAATTGAACATCAGCCCTGGCTGGTGTAGCTCAGTGGATTGAGCGCGGGCTGCGAACCAAAGGGTTGCCGGTTCGATTCCTAATCAGGGCACATGCCTGGGTTGCAGGCCAGGTCCCCAGTGGGGGCCACATGAGAAGCAACCACACATTGATGTTTCTGTCCCTCTCCTTCTCCCTCCCTTCCCTTCTGTCTAAAAATAAATAAATAAAATCTTAAAAAAAGAAAGAAATAGAACATTACCAGGACCCCCAAGACCCTCTTGTGCTTCATCCCAGTCATTAGCAAACCTCAAAGGTAACCACTGTTCTATTTTTTTTTACCATAAATTAATTTGCCAATTTTTCTAAGTCTCATAGTCTTGCATCCAGCTTCTTTGGTTCAACATTCTCTGGGTGGGACTCATTCCTGTTGCTATCAGTCACTGTGATTTGTTAATTTTCACTGTTATATAGTATTCCATTGTACAAATATGCCAGTTAGTTATCCTTTTCTACTATTGATAGACATTTGAATTGTTTCCTTTTTTGGCTACTAAGAATAAGAACAATGCTGCTATGAACGTGCTTGTCCATGTCTTTCAGTGACCATACACATGCATTTCTATTAGGTATATGTACATCTAAAAGCAGAATTCCTGAATTCTAGAGCATGTGAATATTCGGCTCAGGGGACACTGCCCAGTACTGTTCTAAATTGGTTGGGCCGGTTTATCCCCCCGTCAATAGTGCATGAGAGGTTCTGTCTGTTGGTCTGCGTTGTCGCCATTGCTTGTCCATGTTAGTTTTTAAGTTTCGTCCACTCCGGTGACTGTGTGGTAGGGCCTCATGGAAGTACATGACACTGAATTGTATTTCTTTCTATATCTGCCCACCCTTCTGAACGCTGATTTCCTTGAGGCCCTAGAACTGTGTCTTATTTAGCATTGCTCATCAACAAGTACAGTGTCCGGCACACACGCTGTGCTAAGGGAGTGTTTATTGAGTGAACAGACTCAAGTTGGAGAAATAATAAGGTCATCAGACAGGTTTGGGGGTCCCCCTGCTGCTCGTGTTGTTCTTTCGTATTTTCTCAGGGACTCCCCAGCCAGGTACTGCATAGCATTGACTGGGAATATACCCATCAGAGCTGTGATAGTCCCAACCATAAACTTAAAGTTGAGACTTTGAAATATAACTGAATTTCCCCTGCTTTCTGGAAACATCACTTCTAAGCCACTGAAAGAAGCTAAGCCTCGTTTTAAGCTACCCAGAGATGCAAATCAAACCTACAGTGAGGTACCATTTCTCAGTGAGATACAGTCACAAGGATGGCTATAATAAAAAAAGACAGATAATAACAAGTGTTGGTGAGTATGTGAAGAAATTGGAAGCCTCATACACAGCTGATGGGAGTGTGAAACGGTATAGATGCTATACCTAGAGAACTGAAAACATGCTCACACAAAAACTTGTACATGGATGCTCACGGCAGCATTATTCGTAATAACCAAAAAGTGGGAACAACCCCAATGTCCATCAGCCGCTGACTGGAGAAACAAACTGTTGTATAGACACACAATGGAATATTACTCAGTCATAAAATAGAATGAAATACATGCTACAACCTGGATGAATCTTGAAAATATTATGTTAAGTGAAATAAGCCAGTTACAAAGGCCATATATTACATACTGCCATCTATATAAAATGTCCAGAATAAGCAAACCCATAGAGACAGAAATTAGGTTAATGGTAGCCAGGGGCTGAGAAAAGGGTGTGACTGCTAATGGGTTCATGTTAACTTTGGGGGTGATAAAATGTACTAAAATTAAACAACAGTGATGGTTGCATTACTTTGTGAATATACTAAAAACCACTGAATTGTACATTTTAAAATGGTAAGTTTTATGATATGTAAATTACATCTCAACAAAGCTGTTACACATCAAATTGGACTGTTAAATTTTGCTTTTTAAAATAATTTACTCTTAATATGAATTATTATGCAAAAAACTTATATAACTCTTGCCATTTCAAAAACCAAAGGTTTTAAAAATAAACTTAGTTATGGTTTGTATTTTTTTTTCCTGTGAAAAGGTGGCAAAAAACATGTTTCTTGTAACATTATCACCTCTTTCTCTTTCTCATCAAACCAGCCCGTGCTGTCCTGGGGAACTGGCCTCTTTCTTCTTCAGGTGGATGTGAGCACAGCATTCATGACATAAGTGTGTGCCACCTGCTCTAACTTCAAAAAACGCCAAGGAATGTGACCTGGCAGGATGACAGGGCTGTCAGAGGCACTAGTTAAGGCAAGAAGAGCCTAGAGAAAAGACTGCTAGTTCCTCCTCTCATCGTCCTCCGGAAGCAGCGGGCTCGCTGGAGCATGACCAGCCTGTCCAATATCCTCTTCTAATTTTTCTCTTCTGGCCTCTTGAAGAAGAAAACACAAAACAAAAACTAGCAGCATGAAACATGATATTATGCTAGGGTCATCTTTGATCACTTTTTTAAATGTCTTCTTCCTCTTACTCTTTTTTCTTGCTCCACTAGTTTAAAAAAAAAAACAAACTTTTTTTTTAACACCTCTAATCCTGGGCTTCTCCGAATGTGGTTCCCAGACTAGCAGCATTGACGATACCAAAGAACTGGTTAGCAATGTAAATGATCGGCCCGCCGCAGACCCGGACAACCCCACACCCTGGGATATAAGGCCCAGGCAGCGGAGCCTCATCGAGCCCCCCAGGATATTCTGACGCGCTCTCAAGTTTCAGCCCCGGGGCTCTAGTTCCTGCCTCTTTTTCTGAGCCATCAGCCTTTTAAGTATAAAGTAAAATAGTCGGCGCAACAGATTTGCTGAGTCACCTCCCATTCCCTTCCCCTGACCTTCCATTCACCACTCCGCTTAGATTCTTCCCTCAGCATATTTCTCTCAACCGTTTGGAATCCGATTGCACCTTTCTGAATCAGCAACTTGAGTTTGCGGTCCTTTTCCACCTGTCTGGTGACTGTCCACGTGCCCTGCTTCAGAGGTCCTCACAGCACTGCCTGGGAAGAAAGAAAAGAGGATACCTTGAAAAGAGGAATTTTTGTTTGGCCATTTATGATACTTATTTTTGTGAAAGTCAGTACGCTACTTCCACGGTGCGTCTGAGAATCACAAACTTGAATGTGCAAAGGGGAGTTTGATTTTTAAAATGCATATGCCTAGGTCTCAGATTCCAGGGTGGAGATACAGTGTCTGGGGTGGAATCCAGGAGTGCTCACTCTGGTGATTTTGAAGGCGGTGGGCCCCGCCTCCTTCCAGAAGCAAGGCGAAAAGGATGAGCTGAGATGGGGCTTCCGTACCTCTCCTCTTTGCAAAATCTACCCCCACTGGACATCTACATACAAGAGACAATAATAAGTAACACAGGACCTACATCTTTCTGTAATATTTTTTCTGTCCTTAGCAATTTAGTGTTAGGGAGATCTTTAAATCAAGTTCTTAGACTCTCAAGATTTAAAAAATGTTATTAACATTTGAAGGGTAAATCTTTAATGCAGGGGGAGGTGCTGTTAGGTGTGAAAGTTATTCTTTTTTGGGGGGAGGTATAGTTTTTTTATTTTATTTTTCTATTTATTTTCAGAGAGAGGAGAAGGGAGGGAGAAAGAGCAATGTATGGCTGCCTCTCACATGGCCCTCACTGGGGACCTGGCCCACAACCCAGGCATGTGCCCCGACTGGGAATCGAACTGGGACCCTCTGGTTCCCAGCCCGTGCTCAATCCATTGAGCTACACCAGCCAGGACTTGAAAGTTATTCTTGAAATAATACACACCCTGACTAGTTGTAGAAACCATCCTGAATAAGCTAATTACCTTTATACTTATATTCTCCCAGTATGTAACTTTGAGATACAAAGTTTTATTCCTTCTAAAATTTGTTGAGCAGTTGTTGCTTTGAAAGAAATTCTTTCTCACAGAAGATTATTATTCACAGTGGGTTGTATGTGTTAGTGGGAGAAATAAATTTATATACTATATATTGCCTGGAAAAGACCATGATTATATATCAGTTGCCAGGATGGAAGATGATTATCTGTTTATAGTTGTGTTGCGTCCTTTCTTTCTAAAAACTTTTTTTTCTTTTTTTGCCACTGTCATCTCAGTATTTTTACTTGTAAAGTGCTGGAACAAATGACTACATTTTTGGTCTCGTAAAAGAGACTTGCTCGATCTCAGCATTACTGGCATTTTGACCTGGACTACTCTGTGTCGTCCTGTGTACTGTGGGATGTTTAGAAGTGTTCTTCACCTCTACCCCGCAATGGCAAGAGCACACCCTCCTCCCCCAGCTGTGACAGCTTAAACATATCTCCACACATCGCCAGATATCTTTGGGGAGGAGGGCGGGCAAAATCGCTACAGATTGAGAACCACTGAAGTACAAACATCAACTTAAGAGAATGTATAATTCATAAAAATAACTATATGGAACACTCTAATTCCTGGTCAGAATATTTTTTGCTTTTATGTTGAAAATAGTGCGTGGCTTCTAAGAGTGTTCGATAAGAAACAACAGTGTTTTGTGAAATCTGATAAAATTATTCTGGACATACTGTACCTCCACAAAATAGGAACTGTATTTCAGAGCACAGTATTACAATGAAGAAAAGGTAGACGCAAGAAAACGCAAGTGGAAAAGAATGTCAGCTCAGCTGACAACCACAACAGAATAAGGGAAGAGGCAGTACGGCCCAACAACAGTGATGCCACACTGATACATTAACACAGGCGATGTTCACTGACAAAACACTCGTGCCAGGCACATTATTGCTTTTGATGGTACAGAGGTGAACACAACTGCTTTCTTCCCTTGAAAAGATCAGAGTCTGTGGTGCCTCATGAGTATATAAATAATTATGACATCATGAAAAAGGCAGTACTGGAAAAGTTATGATACAAATGTCTACTGCTGAGTTGTAAAATGACTAAAAAATAAGAGCCTTAGCTTTCTGCATAGCATAGTTCACACCTCGGCTAGGTTTCTGTCAGTCTGCTGCAGTGAGGCAGTTAATGTAATTCAGAGAAAATTTCCCCTCTTTTGCTACCAATAACCTCGGCATTGGCTTATTGGATGATTCAAATTGAAGCAGCTGAACTATTTTGCCAAAGTGATCAGGATAAGTCGTTCAGTTACTCCACTTGATTGTGGAGACTTCAGATTGCTGTTGTCTAGTGAATTAAACAAGTGATTGTCAGCTTGGGAGATTTGCGTTATTAAAATATATTAATATTGGCCCTGGCTGGGTAGCTCAGTTGGTTAGCGCATCATCTTGATACGCCACGGTTGTGGGTTTGATCCCCAGTCAGGTCAGAGCATGTACAAGAAGTAACCAATGAATGCATCAATAAGGAGAACAACAAATCAGTTTCTCTCTCTTTCTCTCCCTCTCTCTCTCCACCCCGCCCCCCGCCTCCCTCCCCTTTTTTTCTCTCTAAAACTCAATTAAAAGTGAAAATATATTAATATTGGGTCTAACTTTAGTACCAAGGTTTTTGGAGCAAGTGCTTTTTGTTTATAGACATATTCTGTGTTCCTACTGTTTTTCTGGGAAAACTCTGTTCTATTTCTAAAAATTTTTCTATTTCTTCAGTGATATAATAACTCCAAGTACTGCATGGCTTTAAATTAGAAAAAAGGTTAGAAAATAGCAAGTACAAAAGAATTACATAAATATAGCTATAGTGCCATTTTTGTCAGGTAGGAAACAGACAAATTTGGTTTTCTGGGACCATGGCATTGGGCTGGGCAAGACACTACTTTGCCATAAGTTTATTGGTCTTCCTGGACTTGTTGGCCTGAACAGACAGCTACAAGAATGTCAGAAAAATCAAAGAAATGGGATTGGGATGTTGTATTGTAGGAAGTGAGAGCAGGACAGGTATGTAGGTTGACCAAACATTTCTGTCTCAGAAGACTCTCTCCTGGGCATCTGATTAGAATAGGATCTCTGTTTGCTAGGGCCATGTGACTCTTCCTGGCCAATGAGGTATGAGCACACAGGATGCAAGCCTACCTGTCTGAAGTATATGGCACTCCACATACTCCTGAGTTCTTTTTCCTTATGGCACAGTAATCAGCAACACTTGAAATATGGTTTCTCTGCCCTGGCTGGTGTAGCTCAGTGGACTGAGCGCGGGCTGCGAACCAAAGGGTCGCTGGTTCGATTCCCAGTCAGGGCACATGCCTGGGTTGCAGGCCAGGTCCCTAGAGGGGGCCACATGAGAGGCAACCACACATTGATGTTTCTCTCCCTCTCCTTCTCCCTCCCTTCCCTTCTGTCTAAAAATAAATAAATAAAATCTTAAAAAAAAAAAAAGAAATATGGTTTCTCCATCAGCCTGAATGTACTGCATGACCACTATGAGCAGAGTCCTCTGCAAACTACAATGGATATTTTAGGCCAGGGATTGGTAAACTTCTGTAATGAATGAGACAGTATTTTAAGTCTCTGTCACAACTTCTCAACTCTGCTTTCCTGTGGCACAAAAATGGCCACAATATATACATAAATGGATATGGCTGTGTCCCCCAAAAACTGTTTACAAAAACAGAGGGAGGGACACTTGGCCCAGGGACTATCTATAGTTTGCAAATCCCTCTTTTAAGTCACAGCACTTTCAAGATTGTTACTGCAGGACAACCTGCCTTTTATCTTGATACCCTGGGCTGTGAGACAGACCCCCAAAGGAGGCTCTTGGTTTTCTGTGTTGTCATCTGTCCTTCTACCTCTTAACAATCTACTTTCCTTTTTCTTGAAAAGCCCGATTTAGCAGATGGTGAATCTTTATGCTTCGTGTCTGCTACTGAGTCTGCTACTGAGTCGTAATGTGTCAAGGAAAGGCAGAAGAGGCCTTTCTCACACCTTACCACAAGCCCTCAACTCAAACCTGAATTGTTATTGGTCTCCAAATCAACAGTTCTCAGACAGTAGTGTGCATCAGAGTCACCTGATGGGCTCGATAACAAAGATTGCTGGGCTCCACCCCCAAGAATTTGATTCTGTAGGTCTGGGGAAATTCTGCCTGATAGAGCAGTTCATGTCTGATCTGAAAGATACTGGTCAAGTTCTAGCCCTGGCTGATGTAGCTCAGTGGATTGAAAGATACTGGTCAAGTTCTAAGGAATAAAGGAATGACTCCCTCCCTACCCTCCGCCCACCATAAAAAAAATTCCAGTATGCATATAAATCAGCTGGGGTTCTTGTTAAAATGCGATTCAGTAGGTCTGGGTTGGAGTCTGAGATTTTGATAGTGATACTGGTCTGGCCAAGTACACTAAAAGCTGAAAGAAGCTAAAGAATTCTGATCTTTCTTTCTAGCCTCTAGGCTTGCAGAGTGTTTAGCAAAGTACTAAGTACAGTTTGGGTGCTGAAATCTTAATAATCTTAGGTCAACTTTGACTTCTCTCACACAACATACAACGGGCAAACCCTGTTGGTTCTACAATCACAATGTATAAAGCATTCAATCACCTGTCAACACATTTACTATAACACACTGACGTTGACCACCACGGTCTCTGGGCTGTATTATTTCAACAGCCTCCAAATTGGGCTCCCAGTGTCTGCTCTTGCTCCACCCTCCCTCTCACCTCTAACAGCCACTTACTGTAAATTCTTTATACAGCATCGAGAGGATTTTTAAAAACCTCCACAGGTTAATCATGTGACTCCTCCTCTTAAAAGTATGCATGCAGTGACTCCATATTTCACTCAGTGAAAAGCAAAGTCCTTACAATGGCCTGTCAGGATTTATAAGACCGGCCCTCTTCCCTGTCTCTGACCTCATCTTCTACTCTGTTGTAGACACTGCTGCCTCCTTGCTGTTCCTAGAACTCACCAAACACACTTTGGTCTCAGACCCTGGCACTTGGTGTTCCTTCTACCCAGAAAATTCTTCCGAGATAATGGCTTGGCCTTCCTCATTTCCTTCAGTCTTAGCTCAAGTGTCCGTTAAGGCTCTTCCTGGCCACCCTGTTTACTTTTTCTGCCACGTCTCTATCTGACATGTATTTACTTTTCTTACCATGTAGAATGTAAGCTCCATGCAGATATTTTTGTTTTGTTTACAATGCCTAGCACTAAAGAGTTCTTGACACACTAAGGTGCTCAACAAATATTGAATGTCTAACAGACTTTGTAGCTAACTGAAATGTCTTGAGGATGGAGGCTGCAGTGGTTTCTCCGCAGTGCATCCTAAGCTCCCTCAGGATACACTGTTGCCAGCATTACTCATTCCAGTCTCCAAGGAAGAGTGAGTTTGGTAGAAACCTAAATCCTTTTTTTCATGGAATTTGTCATTTACTGTTGTCATACAACATTATGTTGCTGAATTTTCTGCTGTTTATATTCCTTTTAATACATTTCCTCCCAGCACTTGGCTTATTTTCTGTTCACTGTCCACAACCACACCCACCCTGCTCCTAGGTTAATTACAAGACTGGAATAATTCTCTCAGGGCAAAAAAAAAAATTTGTTTTATTTCATTAAACATTCTCTTAAAAGTTTCAGGTACATCTAAATCAAGGAGAAGGGTCTAAATCGCAATACTCAGGCCTACTGGATAAATCTCATCTTAAGGTAGCTGACGATTATTTTTAATAAGTCTGGAGTATGTTGTTCATTTCCAACGCGTTCAACAGAGAACTCCTAGGTTACTGGGTGATTATTTGTGGGGGAAGTTGTCTTTTCAAGACCTTTTGGCACGTGCGAGTTTGCTTGCTTTGCAAACAGAATTCTAGGAGCTGGGACTGCACCACCAAGCCCCCGCACCCCTTTACTTGCAGAAACCTTTGCCACCCCACCCCACCCCACCCCCACCAAATAAGAGCTCTACACACGGCAGCAGCTAGCTTCAGATCCAGCTGCTTGACACCTATTGTCCCCCTTTGGACGTCAAGCGATTTCGCCTGAAGGACCCTAGCTTTCGATTTCGTTCAAAACTCAAGGCATCGCTCCTGCAACCTCCTCGGGGCAGACCCGACTTGTGCGGAGCGGCCGCCCCCGACAGCAGGCACTTGGGCAGGGCTGGTAGGAGACCCAGGGGGTGGGGCTTCCCAACAGGCGTTCGCGCTGGGCAGCCCGAGTAGCAGCGAAGGTCCCCGCCCGCTGCTTTCCCCGCCCCCTCCGTCCCAGAGGGCTGGCTGGCTAAGTCCCTTCTGCTCCCGACTCTCCGCCTCACTAGCAGCGGCTCTCGGTGCAGCGGGGACAGGGCGAAGCGGCCTGCGCACAGGGAGCGTACGACACTGCCCGGAACGCACCGCCACCCTTGCCCCTTCAGCCGCCCACTCGGGATCTCCAGCGGCCTCCGCGCGCGCACGGTGAGCGCCATCCGGACCGAGGCGCTGATTGGGAAGAGGGCTGCTACCCCGAATGTCCTGTACCTCCGGATCGGCTGGACCTTCGCAAGGATCTTGATCCTCAAGTCTCCCCCCCTACCTTCTCTCCCCCAGTCATTTCCAGTGCCCTTCTCCACCCTTCTCGGCCTCCCAGCCCCGACCTCTCTCTTCCCTCCCTTCCTCGGAAGGCGACTGTGCCGGCAGGCCCTCCCCTGCGGAGACCGTTGCACTGGCAGTTGGCCGGCTCTGCGAGGCCCCGCCCCCAGCGCGAGCCTCGGTGCCCCCGGGCGGGTAGGCCGAGCCGGCGGCCCGCGCGGGGGAGGGGCGGGACCGGGGGCGGTGCGAGACCGGGCCGGGCGCTCGGCTGGCGGGTCGCGCGCGCGCTGGCCGTCCCTTCCTGCCCTCGCGGCGCGCGCGGCCTCTTCCCCACCCCCACCGGCTCGCGCAGGCTCTCGTCCGCTCCGCGTTTTGTCCCGCGTCTCGCCCCGTCCGCCGCCTGACTTGCCGCTCCTGTCCTTCCTCCCGCTTTTTCTTCTTTCCTCTTACGGTCCAAAGATGCCTTCGGCCACCAGCCACAGCGGAAGCGGCAGCAAGTCGTCTGGACCGCCACCCCCGTCGGGTTCCTCTGGGAGTGAGGCGGGGGCCGGGGCCGCTGCACCGGCTTCTCAGCACCCGGCAACCGGCACCGGCGCTGTCCAGACCGAGGCCATGAAACAGATTCTCGGGGTGATCGACAAGAAACTTCGGAACCTGGAGAAGAAAAAGGTGCCAAGAGTTGGCGGGGAAGGGAGGGTTTGGTGCTCTGACACTGCCTGCCGTATCCTTCACTCTTTTCGTCTCCGGCATTTCTCCTCCATCGGCCCCCCCCGCCCCCACTCTCGTTGTGCACAGTAAACCAGAGCTTCGTGCCCAGAAAACGGGCTTCTAGGGGAGGTGCTTGTCACCTGACCCAGACGCGGCGCTGCCCCCAGGACTCTTGATTACTGCCCCCCTGCTATGAGCCAGGCTTTTGAGCCTTTGGGAGTGAGGTGTGTTAGGGTGGAGACCTGTCCTGTCGCCAGATTCAGCTGTGTGGTGCCCTTTTCCCCGTTACCGAGGCCCGAATTCTTTGAGTAGGGCCCGCGGGGAGAAAGGAGATCCCAGTGTGGGGACTAAGGGTTCAACCGACTGCCTCGTGGAGTTGGGGCGGCTTGCGTCCATTAGCCTTGGGGTTTGTCCGCTCCGTTACTGTGTGCTTGAGATCTGTTCACTGTCCCCTCTGCTGTGGGAGAGAAGTGTATTCAGGATCTTAAACTAGAATTGCTTTCCCATCAATCCCCTTTTCAGTGGGTCTTCGATTTGCTACCCCCGCCCCCATCGGATGGGCTTCCTACGTTTCCTTCTTTGTTTCAATTGTCTAGGTGCCCCCGAGCCTCACGCTCAACTCGTTCCCGAGAAGATACTCTGCTGCGGCTTTTTGTCCTTTGGAGACCCTAAAGAGGCATGGGAGGGAGACCGCACCGGTTGAGATTTGTTGGGGAGAGGGTGTGGGTTACATCGAGGGGAGCGTCGGGTCTCTGGGCACATGGAGAGAGCGACTAACATGGCGGCGGCTGCGGGGAGAGGGAAGCGCTTTACAGGAGCTGCATTGTGAGCACAAAGCGAAAGCAGAAGGGGAGGGCAGAGACCAGGCAGCCACCCCGACTGGCCTTCCTCGCCCCCATCCAAACAAACAAACAAAAAAAAAAATCGAGCCACACCCACAATATTTTGAATTCAGTGTTTGGCCACCCTCGGTCACACCATGAGGTTTATCTTCAAGTCGGCCTTTTGTTTTATGCTTTCAGCCCAGGGCAGTGTATCAACTGTTTTAGAGGGACACGTGTGTGTGTGTGTGTGTGTGTGTGTGTGTGTGTATATGTAGAGGAAAGGTCTAGGCAGAGTGAATAATTCAACCTTCGTAAGATTGGAGGTGGTAAGGGAGAAACAAATCAGTAGTACATACAGAAAATGGGGTGATTACATCAATGACTATTATGCAAACTTTTGTCTTTTACCGTAAAAAGAAAAAGTTAATATTCATTTGATAACTTTCGCTTGTCTGCCTCTAGTAAAACGTTTATAATGTGTTGAATTTTGAGGAAGTCATTTAAAAATGTTTATTTAGCTAGCCACATAATTGTGTTACTAAGATGTTGAGGTAGTAATTGTTAGGCCAAAATTTGGGCCATGGGAAGCAACTTGAAGAAAACTGTTGATATTTAGATCTTAATTATTTTAATGGTTCATTTAATCATTCATTTTACTTTTTTGAGTTTTAAAACATTTTTAGGTTTGATACTTCTGTCTCATCTTCTGTATTGGGAATTTTATTTGAATTTCTTTATTTGAAATTGAGATGCTCTCTAATTGTGGATTTGTACCTTTTTTCTGATCCATTATTTTGATCAACAAGCATGGTTTTTTATAAATGATTGCAATAATAGACTTATCAACTAGGCCACAAAAGTAATTTAATTATAAAGTAGTTACATTCTAATATGTAATAGAATAAGCATGGCCAAGGCCTTTATAAGTCTTGAGTCTGCCATCTGATTTAGTTTTTGTTACTCTATTTGAAATTGAGACTTAAGTATTTTTTTAAAACCTCTTAAAATGATAATCCTGTCAATCTGGTTGTTGCTTGAATGGTTTCAGAATTCCTAGGAAATCTCTGTGTTCTTTTAGGATAGGAATCAGAAGAATTAAGGAAGTAATACTTTTAAGTATAGACATTTATATTTTAATGACTGAAAAATAATTCTTTAAAGGTTTTGGTAGAAAGTCAGGAACAGATGACCATCCAGCTTAGTTGTGAGATGAGTCTAGTTAGTGTCTAGTGTTCAAGAGTATTGGAGGAAAACAGAAATCTAGTTTTAAGCTTTAGGAGTACCTGAACCATGGCAGGTCGTCTGCATAGCTTTGTATTACTAAATACTATCTATTTAAATGGTTAAATTGGAAGTACTGATGTGGCTTAATTACTGTTAAAACTAGAAGTTTACTTTTTGAGAAACTCAAGGCTTTTTTTCCTGGTATCTTGATGATTTGTTGTATGAAAGGCCTTAACTGATTCATTTTTTTCTTTTTTTTTTAAATCAACCGAGGACTTTTTTTTTTTTCATTGCTTTTTAGAGAGAGAGAGAGGAAGGGAGAAAGAAACATTGATGCGAGAGAGAAGCATTGATTGGTTGCCTCCCTTACGCATCTGGACCAGGGATCGAACCCACAACCTAGGTATGCGCCCTGACCGGGAATTGAACCCTCAACCTTTCAGTTGCGGGACAGTGCTCCAACCAACTGAGCCACACCGGCCAGGGCTGATTCATTTTTCAGTAGTGAGTGAGCATTTCTAATATACCTAAAATAGGATTTACTTGACAAATTGGTTTTGTACCTTTTTAGAAACTGTTATGGGATGAAGTAAGTTAGTGTGTATAACTGGATTTCTTTTTACTTAAGTCCACTTAGCAACTTATATTTGAGCTGTATTTCAAAATGCCTTTTGTCATGTGTTCTAAAATCAAGTATCCTGACAAAAATTATTGCTAGATAATGTAGTATCACTTACATTGTGGCATAAAGTTGCAATAATTTTATTTCACTTTATTTAAAAAAGAAAGTTATTTGTTAGTTTTCTAGTAAGTCCAGTCATTTAAGGAAAGCTAAGCATCTGTTCAGCGAGAATGCATGCTTAACATTGATGAAATAGGATCCTGTTATGTAATGCAACTAAATGGCCTGGTAGTTTTCAAAATTTGGGCTTATAAAGACTGCATGGGTGTTCAATAGAGAGAGGAAAGGCAGCTATAACAAAAATAATCTAGTGTAAAACTCCATTTACAAATCTTCTAACTGATGAAAGTATAAATAATGAGTGATTGCCTAGTTTTCATCAGTTTGTTGGTATAAAACTCATCCCTAGGCAATGTAAGATGATATTTTGAAATCAAGTCTTAATTTAAAGTGAAGAGAGCTCACTTATATGGTAAGATGTAATCAGATCTTACACAGAACAAAAGGTGTTTTAATAGATGACATTTTACAGTTGTTATACATTTTGTAAGTACAATAGATTTAGACATCAGTGACTTTGATGGGGAAAAGGTTCACCAGTGTTCTCTGCAAGACAGCCTGACATCTTTGTAACCAATAGTGACCAGATGTGTTAGTCAGAGTGTACTGTTCTTCATACTGCTCCTTAAACTCCTCTTGGTCTTTATATCTTTGCAGTAAATATCATTCAGAGAAAGGATGTTTTCGTTACTAGAGAGGATAACATTTCTTTCCAGAGCATTGCTGTGTACCTTAGAATTGTCAGTGTAGCTATTGTACAGAGTTTAAGTATTTGAAATGAGAACATTGGAAGTTTCTCTTGACAGTTAAAATCTCTGATGTGTTAGCTCTGCATTGATTGCACGAGCCATTCCTCTGCAATGCAGAGGGCAAGATCACTTTGTTTTGCATTCACCTTGTCACAGATGAAAAAGCATTTACAATGCTTAATTTGTTTCCCTCTGCCTGCATCTGTGCCTGTGCGCCATGTGCACGCCAGTGTGCATGCGAATGCACTTGCCCATAGGGAAATATTTAAATTTCAATTTAAAGAGGACAAGAACGCGCAGTCCCTCATGTGATAATAGGGGTACGTTTTCCTGAGATGAGGGTAGAATCCTAAGTGTTACAGTGAGAACGGATTGTTCTAACCTGGACATGTTATTTTCTAGGGGTGTTCAACCAGCAGCCCATGGGTCACATGAGGCCCAGGATGACTGTGAATGCAGCTCAACACAAAATCGTAAATTTACTTAAAACATTATGAGATGCTTTTGCGATAGCATGTCGCGATGTATTTAGTATGTGGCCCAAGACAACTCTTCTTCCTGTGTGGCCCAGAGACACTAAGAGGTTGGACACCCCCGCTAGGCTAATATCCATGTGGCAAATGTTTGTACAGGAATAAATTTTGTGTGATTTAGAGATTAAGCATACAACTTGTCATGCTTTAAAGTAATTTCTTAGTTTACGTTTAGAATTAGATGAAGATTTGTCTGGTACTGGTTTATCTTTTAAAAAATTAATAAGTATTTGCAAAAGTTTAAACTAAAACAACATGGCCTTAATTTTATCACCATACTGTTAAGAGAACCTAAGACGTTTTGAGAGCTTAAAGCACAGGTGGCAAACACAAGGCCCGAGGACCAAACCAGCCCTCCACCTTGTTTTATCGGCCTAGCACCTTGTTTCTGCCCAGCGGCAGCACCGAGCTCCTAGCCCCTAGTTAAGGAGTAGTTACAGTTATACAGTCCTAAAATTACATTCGGCCCTTTGAAGGCAACTTCAAGGCTGATGTGGCCCCTGATGAAAATGAGTTTGACACCCCTGGCTTAAAGCCATCTTACAATTTAATTCAATTCATTTTACAGAAGAGGAAATTGAGATGCTCATGTGAAATGACCTGGCTTGGAATGGATAAATCCCAAGGTCTCTTGTAATGTTTTATGGGGGTAATTAGAATTTGTAATGCTCTGCAATGTAAGTATAATTTTTCATATTTATGCTGATCCTGTAGACCATGTGAAGCCTTTTACTTCACATTCTTTAATTTTAGAGTTCTTCTGTTTTAAAAAGCTAAAAGCAAAAGTAGCTTCTCATTTCTTCACTGTTAGACCTTTAGTGTGTCATTGTTAATTTTGTGTTTGTAGCCTGTCCAGATAATGGGGTCCTCCGACTAGCAGTGTAGGTAATGTCCCATGTTGTTGGGATATCCATGTTGTTGTAATGAAATGAGTTTTAGAGTGTAAGCTCTGCTGAAGTTTCTCTTTATGCATAGGTGAGCTCCAAATGCACATTTGCCCATCTCTACTCAAACTTGGTATGTTGTAGACCAGAATTTGGGAAAAGTGTACCCAGTAGAAAGGAGTAGGAGGTGTGTCAACCTTTGTATCTTAATTCTTGTATTCCAAACTTCTGGATAATTTTTAATAATTGGACCCTTTTTCCAGGGGAAATGAACTGTGTGTATGTTGTAGAGAAGACTGTGAGGAGTAGCCGAAGTGAAATTTAGCCAAAGTTGGAATTGTAAACTGCATGGCTTCAGCCTATTTTTAAAATTTTTCTTCACTAGCTATATCAGTGCTTTTGTTGGGTAGAACATGAGTGTAAAAACATAGATGAAAGAGACTTTACTGGGCAGAGTTCAGAATTTCATATTTCTTGAGGAAATGGGAAGGTGTGCTTCTTGACCAACTAAATGCTCAACTAAAGTAGTCTGTTTCCTTTAACTTCGAGTGCTACTTACTGCCTGTATACTTTGTCATTTTACAGTGCCTTATGTTCTTACCTTACATGATTTTCAAAATAGGTATTAAGCTTCTGCAAGGCAGAGACTTAAAAACATACAGTGCCTTCTACATGGTATATGTTAAATAAATATTAGCTAGTTTGAGCCCTGACTGGAATGGCTCAGTGGATTGAGTGCTGGCCTGTGAAGCAAAGGGTCGCTGGTTCGATTCCCAGCCAGGGCACATGCCTAGGTTGTGGACCAGGTCCCCAGTAGGGGGTGCACAAGAGGCAACCACACACTGTTGTTTCTCTCCCTCTCAATCTCTCTCCCTTCTTCCCTGTCTAAAAAAATAAATAAAATCTTAAAAAAAGAAATATTAGCTAGTTTGACTAAATCCTTGCGTAGACATATTTGTATCTTCACCCGCAAAACCCCGTTAAAATGGATTAATCAGTGAGGGGAAAATGCTATTTGTATAGAGCTATTTATTTGTGTTTTGTTATTAAAGTGGAATTCTTCCTGAAGGATTTTGGTTCTCCTTTCTTCCTTCCTTCCTCTGTTCCCCCTTCCTCTTGAGTAGAGTTAAATGAGTAGGCAAGTAGAACACACTTTAAAATCTAGGGAGTGTAAGCAAGATTTGTGAATAATCTTAGGAAGGAAAACATTGACGATTCTTGGTATTTGCACACATAAAAATTACTAGAAATGTTGTTGCATTCCATTTAATCCTGTTATCCAAACAGAAATAACTGAAATATACTTTATTCATTGGGAAAAAAACCTTTTGGTTCCTGTTTTAAATGAATTCCAATTCACACCTTTTTACATTGAACTCCCAACAGAGTATATAAATACCATTCCTTTGTTCTCAATTACTCTGATGAGTAGCTTGGTTAAAGCAACTAATAATTCAAAAGACACCTGTTAAGATTATAAATGATCATTTGTTTTTCAAATGCACAAGCTTTAAACTTTACTTACTTATATTTATTTATTTATAAAGATCTTATTTATTTATTTTCAGAGAGAGAGGAAGGGAGGGAGAAAGAGAGGAAGAGAAACATCAGTGTGTGGTTGCCTCTCATGCATTCCCCGCTGGGGATCTGGACCACAACCCAGGCATGTGCCCTGACTGGGAATCAAACTTGCGACCCTTTGGTTCGCAGGCCAGCACTCAATCCACTGAGCCACACCAGCCAGGGCAGCTTTAAACTTTTAAAAATGTAATACAAAGTAAGTGATACTGGAACTCTTTTTTAATATTACACTTTTCATTTTCCTACTAGCTGCTTCCATTCATTTAGAGTTCACTACATAATTATAGCCATGGATAAGGAATAAGAGTTTTTACAGGATTATCTTTTGTTTTTCCTTTCAGTTGGGCAAAAGTCTTGTCGGATTAAACTTCTGGTTACTTATCTGCTTGAAAAATTATTTTAATGGTGGGACCTTAGATAAGATTTAATTTAACACCCTTTTATTGTTCTTAGTGTTCAGACATTCCGCATTCTGAATAGGTAGGTGTTCCATTCAGCTTCTGCATTAATCAGTCTTCTGGACCTGGTAGAATGCTCATTTCTCAGTGCAAGTATCCTTTTTGGACAAGTTCTTAATGTTTGTGTTACACCACCACTCTAATATATATATAGTTTGTTTTCCCGGAACAACTCAGACTTCTACTTGAGAAGGCTTCCAGCATTTGAAGATAGCTATTAAGGATCATCTATAGATTGTGCTAAATGCTCTCTACTGTCCTTTTAAAAATTGAGAAAATGTTTCTTACTATCTCTGACTTTTGTGAAGTTTACTAGCAGTTAATTCTCAGTTAAATTGGTGGAGGGTAAACAGGAGGCAGAGTCAGCTGCCTACCATTACGTAGGGAGAGTCAGAGCTAATGTTTCTAAGGGAAAAACAGGGAATGTTAGAAGTGGGAGCTTGAAACAGTATCTGGAAAGGCCACTGAACACTATGGAGAGTTGAGAGGAAAAGAAATCTTTATCTTCTGGTTTTGTATTTTCTTTCTACTGGTTCTTTTAGTACTATAGAAGTGATTTATTTGAAGACAAAATTTAAAGCTCTTACTACTTTTGTTAGTTTAGGCTTCATTTGTAAGTATGTGTTCTGTCCCACTTTGGAGATCTCCTTAATTGAGAACAGGATTTACATAGTTTCCTGGGTAGCCAAATTTTCAGGTGTTGTCTCCTAATCTTTGACTGTTTACAGTTGTCTAGTTGAAGAATTTTTATTATTTTTTTGAGTCTCTTAATCTCTTTGCTCTTTCTTTTTATTTGTATAATTTTAAAAATGTTTTATTAAATTATTCACTTAAGGAATTTTTTGGATATAATAGGAAGGAAGGAACGCTTAGGAGGACAACTATTTTGGATATTTATCTCCTGGCATCCTCATGGCACTGTATTGGGTTTTTTAGAAACATTTCAATAACGCAACTTTGGTGGTGATGAAAAAAATCTTTGGGAAGAGTGGAAGATATAGGTGTACTGTGATTCAGCAAAATAATTGTTCTCTGGAGAAGGGAGAGGCGGAAAACTGCAGCAGTAGGGCCCAAATGAAATGTAGCAGCGGCTGGAATCCGGAGTGGCATTATAAAGGGGGACGGGTGTGTTGCAGCACAAATGATTTTTCTGGGATTTATGACCTGAGGCAAGTTGTTTAATTGCTGTGTCTCTCAGTTTCCAGTGAGGTGAAATATAATTGATAATAGTGCCTCCCTGATAGGATTAGGTACCAGTGCTTTAAATTTGGGTGTCTGTCACGTAGTGTCAACTATTGTAAGCAATGAAGAAACAGAAGGTAGAGTGGGACTGGGCAGCACTTGCTGGGGTCGTTATTTCTTAGTACCACAACTATGTAGTGCTTTGACATTTACTTTGTATAGTTATACCTCTCTCCGATGGTTCCCCTTCGGAGTCTCTGGATAATCTGGGTGGTGACCTGATTTTATTTTGTTCACATGTGATGCTGTAAATGAATTTTTAATACACTCTGGACACTCAGTAGTTGAAGAAGAAACCCTAAACTGAATTTCAAGATAGGTATTTCAAAATAGAATCTAACAGGGCAGGTTTTTGTTATCAGTATTATGGTGGGCTTTCTGATGAAGTTATCTTGTTTATGCTAGGAAAACAGCTCCATTTTTCTTAAAAATAATGCTTTATATTTTATGTGGATGACCAGTTTCTCTAACAGTATTAAGAGTGTGTGTCAGGTAACTGTGCTAGCTTAGGGAGAAAAATAGCTGTTTGTCTGGAGCACTTTTATCTTTGCCCCTCTATTATTGTTGGAGTTAATAAGTTGGTTCAGTCAATGTGACAAGTAAGTCCTTATTTACAGTATATATTGATTTAGTTTATACTGCAAATTTTAACCCTAAATGGACAGTTTTTCTACTTGGACTTTACTGAAGCCATTTGAGTAGGATGTGATAATAGGAATGAGCCTGTTAACGATGGAGTCATTTGTCTCTGAGTAGTCTACTCTTTCAAAGATTTGGCAAACTGTAGTATTGGGACCAGTGCAGCTACCACATCCTTTTCCTTATCTCTTAAAGCTACTTAGGAGTGAGCTGGGATTGCATGCTGCCCTTATTTTGAAAGGTAGAAAGTTAGACCAATTGATTGTCCTAGAAGTTCTTTGTTTCTAGTGCACAATTTGGCTTTAAACCACTGAGTTTAATCATAATGTACTCTGAACTTCAGGAACTTTGGCTGACAATTCAAGATTTAATAAAAGTATTACTTCCAATTCGAAGGTGGTAACCCTTTAGTGTTCAGATCATAAATGAATCTTATGCAAGTAATTAATAGGTTAAATAGATTTATAAGCTAGTCGAGAAAACCACCATTCAACAAGTTTTCTGTGTTTAAAGTTGAGCTTTTAAGCAACTTATTTCCAAGTGGAGGCTGATATGTAAAGGTTTGTAGATCACAATTCATATCATATGTTTGGTTTAGAATAATTTCTACATTCTACCAGACTCACTATTATAAGAGAATTTCAATGTATTTGACTTTGGTGGATGTTTCTCAAACTTAAGCACACATCAGAATCACGCAGGGGCTTGATAAAACAGATTACTGGGTCCCACACCCGTTTCTGGTTCATAAATCCGGGGTGGTGCCTGAGAATTGACCTTTCTAACAAGTTCCTGGGCGACGGCTTCCGTCACTGGTCGGGGTCAGACTTCGAGAATCACTCGCCTCGACCCCCACAGGGCCTCCGCTGTGCAGGGTTAATTAGATGTGACAGTTCCGTGGTGATAAAGTCCTGTACCCGAAGCAGCCAGGACACCTGTGTTACCCTGATTAAAAACAACAACAAACGAAACTAATGCCCTTTAATGTAGAACAGGTTTTTTTTTTTTTTTAATGTCATTCTGTAGTCAATTTATTAGTAAGTATTGCTGTTTTCTCAAATGAGAATTACTTATTAGGAACTTTGACCAGACCCAGGATCTGGCTTTCGGGGCGCAAGGACAGGGGGTAGGATATTTGTAACTGTAGGATAGTGTTAACAGCTACAAAGTAACAGATACAAAGCTATGATGAAACTTTTATTTCATTATGATTAGAAAAATATTTCACAGGACCTAATTTCCATTCATTTGACTAACTACATGTTTTGATTGGATGCCTGGATGCATCAATTCCACTCACCAGGAATACGGAACTGATGTACTTTTTGAAGACCCCTTCTTAAAGACCCTTGGGATTTTTTCAGTCATATCATGACTTTCTAACACATTTTTTTCCCTCATAGTAAACTCATTTCTTTTGGTGTTTGTAGCAGTTCTTCTACATGGACAAATCATGGCTCTTCAATTATTGTGAAAAATGAGAAACGTTACAGTAATATAAAAATCACAATAAATTGATGTTTGAGTTTTAATAAAATTACAGATCTTTACTTTGGCTGCCCAGAAGGTCATTTTACTTACTTCTGTTGATGGTATTTCATGAAGATTTATATTGAAGCTGGCTTTCCCTTTTCATTTCCTTTTTAACCTTGTTTCCAGTTATTGCTGTGTGACAGGTTGCTCCCAAACTTACACTCCATCATTTTATCATGCATGTGGATTCTGCCTGTCAGGTGCTCAGACAGGGCACACAGTGGGTTTGTGTCTCTGCGCGTGGGTATACCTGGGGCCTCGCCTGGGTAGACTCAGGCTTGTTTGCTCACATGTGTGATGCCTGGGCTGGGATGACTCTGATACCAGCATTGCTGACTGCATCCTTCCACAAGACCTCTCCTGATGGCCTGGCTTCCTCACAGCACAGCATCCTCGGGTTACTTGACTTCTCATGTGATGGCTTGGGCTCCACACACCGGTGTTCTTAGTGACCTGCAGAGAGGGCAGAAATACAATGCTTTTGTGACTTAACATCTTTTATGTAGCATGAAATTAAAGTTTTTATTATACAAACTATGTTCATTGCAGAATGTCTAAGTGTACATAATAAAGGAAAAAAAGGAAGTTCCACCTATAATTCTACCATTCAGGTATAATTCTTAACATTTAAAAAAATCTTTTCACGTTTATTTTCAAATGTATATAAGCATTTTTTTTTTTTAGGAATTTGATTTGACATCCATTTTGATTGGCATGTATGTTTTAAGTTCACAAGGCATTAAATGATAAAGTTGAATAAGCTAGGTATATAAAACTCTACCCTGTGAGAGATATAGAGTACACTTACTATGTATTTCTAGACTTGGCAACAGTTTTCATGAGAAATGTACCATATCATAACAAGGAAGATAATGAATGCTAGGTATAAGTTAATAGCACCTTTCCTTTTGCCTAGTATTTAGCTCAGAATTTTAACTATGTACTAACACTAAATTTCAGGTACTCCTTCTATTTTCATGTTTTCTATTATCCATATATTTTGAAACAGAAATTCTGACTATAGAACTGTTATATCCTAAGTTGCAGTTAAAAGCAAATCTTAACCTGTTTAGTTTTTTATTTCTTCAAAGAAAAGTAGCCTACCCTTTTAAAAGAGTAGATGAACAGCCCTGGCTGGTATAGCTCAGTGGATTGAGCATGGGCTGCGAACCAAAGGGTCGCCAGTTCAATTCCCAGTCAGGGCACATGCCTGGGTTGCAGGCATGCAACCTGCCTCTCCTCCCTTCCTTCCCTTCTGTCTAAAAATAAATAAATAAAATCTTAAAAAAAAAAGGTAGATGAACAAAGACAGTTCAGAGATCAGAGGTGAGGGAATAAGTAGAAATCTAAATTAAGGTGGGGGGTTATAAAACAACTTAAATGTTTTATATCATTTGATATAAAAACAACTTATTGACATTGTTTTTAAACTTGTGTCTGTGCCTCTGCATTTTATCAGAACCTTTTTTTGTATTTTCTTGGTTAATTTTATTGCTAAGGATAAGGAACTACATATGTTTATAATTTATTGTGGTTATTTATAAAATTTCCTTTCTTAATTTAGATTTCTTCTTAGTCCCTTTCCTTTGACCTGTAAAGCAATAACTGAATTCTTGACTGTGTTGCTGTACCTGAGTGTCTTCTCTCTGGGGTCTTATTTAACGGTGATAGCCTGGGACACCTCTGGAGTTTTATCTTAGCAAAAAAAAAACGTGACCAGAGGTTAATTTTATACCCCCATTTGTGCATTTAATTCCATTTTTGAGAAAATACCAAAGGATAGCTGTTGACTAGTGTAGTCCGTACAGGTGATGTGATGGCCTGAAGCATCTCATGTTGTTCAAGAGAAATGGATAAGGCACATCAAAGACAATGTGCACATGGGTTTTTTCAGGAAATACACAGTATTTGTATCACTTAGTCATGTGAATTCTTTGGTAGGGGAGGGAGTGACATAAATTTTTAAGACGTTATAAAATGTCTGATAGGTTTCACTTGGGTATAAGCAGGGTCCTAACCGCACTGTGGCCCTCACCCACGGGGCGGAGGAGCCATGTGCCTGGGCCCACTGATGCGTAATTTTTTTTTTTTTTTTTTTTAAGATTTTATTTATTTATTTTCAGAGAGAGGAGAAGGGAGGGAGAAAGAGCAATGTATGGTTGCCTCTCACATGGCCCTCACCGGGGACCTGGCCCGCAAACCCAGGCATGTGCCCCAACTGGGAATCAAACCGGGACCCTCTGGTTCCCAGCCGGCGCTCAATCCACTGAGCTACACCAGCTGGGCCGTACTTTTTTTTTTTTTTTTTAAGAAACAAAGGATAAGCAATGTTGTATCCTTGGCTTATAATATTTGGTAATCATTTAGCAGTGGCTAGAGTATTTAAAATCTTTTTTTAGCTCACTATTAAACTAAGTTATTTTATGTACTAACTCAAACTGGAGTATATTTAGGGCAAGATTTGAGACAAACTTATGAATATGTAGGTTTTGTTATTTTAAGCTAGTATATGGTTCCAGTATGGAATTAATTTTTTTTTTTTTTTTAAATATAGGGCAAGCTTGATGATTACCAGGAGCGAATGAACAAAGGTGAAAGACTTAATCAAGATCAGCTGGTAAAGATGCTACATTTTATTTAAGATTTTATGCTCACTATTCTTAACAAGAAAATTAATGTTGTGCTTGTGTTTCCAATAAAGTTGTGTTCTGTGTTATTTTAGGATGCCGTATCTAAGTACCAGGAAGTCACAAATAACTTGGAGTTTGCAAAAGAATTACAGAGGAGTTTCATGGCATTAAGTCAAGATGTAAGTTAAAAGTGGTATATATGTTTATGAAGTATTTTAAATAAGGAAGGCAGAAAATTTTGTTGTTTTTCTGGTTTTAGTCCTTGAATTGACTATAACTTCAAGATGAGAGGTTTGGATCCAATTGTATCTAAGATGCTTTTGAATTCTGTAAAGTTGAACGTGTAAAAGATTCATTTTAAAAGGAATGGCTTTCAGATATGACAAACATGTATAGTAGTTACCCCAAAGTTCTCATTGGTTTAAAAAAAATAGATAAAACATGGTAGTCATTTACTTTTTATATATTCCTCTATGCTTAATAACCATCTTACAGTTCCGTTAACTATCAGAAAACTGGCTTGCTTATATAGATGGTAACTATTCTTTCCATTAGGGCTTTTAAGGGATATGGCAGACTGAGTCATTACTCTTGACCCAACAAAGTAGTGTGTTTTTCCCAAACATCTTTTGAGATGACAAAAGCCTTTAAGAACAGGACAAAAATTAAATACAAAGTCAAATAATTTGTTCACCTGAGACCATAAAATAATATCCTTCTGAATTAGTGTTAGCTTATTTGGAGAAAGGCTAACAACATTAGAATATAAAGTTGTCTGTGATTTGGTGAAATGAATAAACAATTTATTATGTGATGAGAGTGCAATACGGAGGTTAGAAGTTCTGATTCTGTCTTTTTTACTGAATAGGATGGAAAGAAAGATGAGACATGGGGGAGGAGAGAGGGAGAGGTTCTCATTCTGCTTCTGTTTTCTAATTTGTGAAGTGGCGATAATAATAGTACCTACCTCAGACGGTTGTGCTTAGAGTGGTATTTGATGCATAACTAATATATTTTATGTACTTAATTTTGTTATTTACTAAATTTGACTAACGGTGGGAAATATTGATATTATCTTTAAAAGTAAAAGGAAATTTATACTGAAGTAGGAATTTGTTCCCCTTAGCTTAGGTCAAACCTCTGGCTTGAGGAATCCTGCCCAATTTCTCTTTCTGAAGCTATACAGTTTAATAAAGAATTCATTTCTCAAGCTGTATGAATGATAATGCTTGTATCCTCCTTTGCTTCTATTTTAACACTGGTGTTTTTAGGAACTTTTCACCAGGTCTTTAATTTCATTGGCAGTCCTTTGGTTTAACTGTGATCCTTCATTGTACTTGCCACAATTATTGAACACCTTTTTTGTTCAGCATTCAAGAGCTTCTTTAAACCTAGCTCCAGCCCACCTGTTCTAGTTTTCATATTCTTCCCTCCTTGAACTTGTCATTTCATCTAAAGTGGCTTTCTCTATTATCTTTTTTTCTTTTGCTTTCTTGATTTCATTTCACGTTCCTGCCTCTCTTCCTATAGTGCTGCTTTTCTTTGGCTGCCTATAAATTTAGACCTTTCGACCCTAAAATTGCACTCTCCCCAATAAGATTGAAAGCTCATCCATCTTTGAAGTACATGTTACTTTTTCTTCTTGAAAGCTTTCTTGTCCACTCTAGCTTGAGAGATCTCATCTTTCTGTTCATATGTATTTGCTTGCCATCTATTGCTGAGACACCACTTAATTAGTACCCTCTCTGGTGCCATTATAGATTTGCCTTATTGCAACCTTATTTTCATTTTCTCTGTTTAAAGTTATCCTAGTGAGGCTGGAGAAAGGGGAGGATGTGGGAAGGAAAATATTGTTACGGTTCTTGAAAAGACTGATTTTCTTTGACCCCACACTGAGACTATGCATAAAACAAAAGAGAAGTGTTTGAGTTTGGTTGATGCTCTCCCTTCAGCCTTCCCAGGAAAGAGAAAGAGTGGAGTGGATAGAAAAAAAGTAGTGGAAAAAATACATTCGTATTTAGCTTTTATCTGTCTTCTACTGCCACCTTCTTTTTCTCTGCTAGTATGTCCATATTCATAAAAACGAGTCAGTTTTAGTCGCTGTTTTCAATGTGTTGGAATGTCATTACACTACTAGCTGCTGATTGTTTGGGTTGAGGTGGCAGTTGTGGGTTTTGGCACTTCTTTGTAAAATCAGTAATAGGTACTTGGATCTTTGGGTCATTTTTCCATAGAGAAGATACAGTTAATACTTTTTATTGTTGTGGTTAGGTTTGTTTTTTAATCAACTTAGGGCCTTAATTAAACATTTTAATTTTTATACTTTTTATTATGGGAAATTTCAAAACCAAAGACTATAAGGAACAGCCATGTACCATCTGTCCATCTTCTACATTTACTATCTTATGGGCAATCGTATTTCATACAGTATGCCATATCTACTCCCTTGCCCCCTGTTTGCGGGATTATTTTGAAGCAAATCCCAAATATATCATTTTATTGATAACATTTCAGTAGTATAATACCTTCTAGCGAAAGATGTGTTCTGATTTTCTAACACCTGCTTAAAATTGATCATGGAATAAACTCTTTGTAAATTGGGAATCATCCTTTTGTGTACTAGGGTCACTTCTAACTCATTGAGTGAAGTATGTCTTGTTTACATTGGACCTGAAATTGTTTGACCTAAGAGAGTTTTTAAAACTTACTTTGATGTCTTATGTTTATATTCTCATGCAGATTCAGAAAACAATAAAGAAAACAGCACGACGGGAGCAGCTTATGAGAGAAGAAGCTGAACAAAAACGTTTAAAAACTGTACTTGAGCTGCAGTACGTTTTGGACAAGCTGGGAGACGAGGAAGTGCGCACTGACCTGAAGCAGGGCGTGAGCGGCGCGCCCATACTGTCTGAGGAGGAGCTCTCCCTGCTGGATGAGTTCTACAAGCTGGCCGACCCTGAGCGGGACATGAGCCTGAGGTGTGGTGGTGTCTGGTAAAAGAAACTGCTAAATGTTGCCTTAACTTGACAATTGAAAGGTAATTAATTAGCTCTTTGATTATTATTATAAGGTTGAATGAGCAGTATGAACATGCCTCCATTCACCTGTGGGACTTGCTGGAAGGCAAAGAAAAATCTGTATGTGGAACAACCTGTGAGTATCATTGATAACCTTACGGTTTTATAACTAAAAACCTTTAAAAATTAGTTTCCTACTTAAGAGTAATATTAATTGAAGAAATTTTAGAACAGGATAAATAACGTCTCCTGTTTACTTTCTTACTTTGTTTTTGAATCTGGTTTTGCATTTTTTTGTGCCTGTTCTGTGTGTGTAGTCAAAACACCAGCACCAGCCAACGAAAACTCTATGAAGATGGGAGTCCTAACTTGGTTTTGTTTATAACTTCTCTGAGGTGGACATATTAACACCAATTGACTTGTCAGTTTTTGATTATTAGTTAGTGACTGGTTTTTCCTTATAGCTGAAGTTTTGTGAAAAACATTTACTGTACCTGTTATGGTCATGCCTTAGTCTGTCTTTAATTTTTCTTAGACTTCTTTTTTGTATTTTAAAAAAGGTGCTGGTATCTAGTTCAGGTTTTTCTGTGTGAGTTCTTAACCTGAAATAATGCAATTGTATGTTGTTTTTTTTTTTAAAGGACATTTAAGTTTCACTAACTTGGTAAATTAGGAATTTTAGATTTTTACTGCCTTAGTAAATTAGGGAATAGGTTCTTCTCTTGACTATAGTTGATTTAGCCAAGTAAGTTGTCGACATTATCAAGGTAAAACTATCTGTGTTTATAGCTTGTTTTTAGCTGTTTGGTTGAAAATAAATTGGATTATAAGTTTTAATTGACAAAACACCATGATATAATTTGGTGTATTTGCTTTAAGGACATGTGTAAATCATATAAGGAAGCAGTCCTTTTATATCTTTTTATTTAAGAATGAAGTTTGGTTTGTTGTCTATATTTCATTGTAAAAAATCTTTTTGGCTTCTTGGTTTTAGTTCTGCTGTAAGTATGTACTAAATTCACCACTTGAACTTTGGAAAGGGATTGATCTATGTGCATAAACTTGTTAGCTTAAAAAAGAATTAAGTCACTCCTGATCAAATTGTCATGAGCGTTACTGAGTCATGCCAGGGATTAAACGTAATAATCTTAGTTTGTTTTGGTGTTATTTGCTATCAAGTCTTGTTCCTGCATCTGAGGAATGGCACATCTGTATCTATAGCTAATGGAAAGCTACTAATGTACTCAACATTAGTGTTTTTATATGCAATCAGTTTTCTTGCATTTAGGTTTTTTTTTTTAAACAAATAATTCTGAGTCATGAATCTCTCAAGTGTAGGAAAAGGAAAACGTGAAGTGTTCAGAATTCAGTAAGTAGTTAATAATGTTATTAATAGGGTTAATTTTATGATAGTTTGATATAATATGGTCCCTGAAGCTTTGTATTTCTGTAGAGTGACGTATTAGGAAATAGCTTTACCGTACATTTGCTATACAAGGCCAGGAAATTAAGATTTTAGTTCTTGACACACACCTTTGCCTGCTGTCCTGCCCTCCTTTATATTCTAGTGAACCAAATTCGGACAATTTGAGTTGACTTTTAAATATATTGAATCTGCTTCTATTTCTCTTCTATTTTTCTGCCTTTCTCTTGTCTAATGTGGTTGTCTAACTGAATCTGCCCCCCCCCGCCATCGTTAAAATCTTAAAATGGCTTTATTTTAATTACATTTTATATACATTTGTCCTTAATTTCAAGACCTTGCGTGATCTGACTCTTACCAGTCTCTCAGACTCAAACTTCCTTAACGCTTTTTCTCTCTCCTGGCCCATCAGCCAGAGCGCGTGCTTTCATTTTCGTGTATTTGGCACCCTTCTTTGTACAGGGCTTTTAAATGCCGTTGCTTCTGCCTTGGAACACTTGTCTCTACTACTCACCTTCCACATCTCAGGTTTTTCAGCGTTTATACCACGAAAGCCTCTTGCAGTCTCTCCTTGACTAGGTCCAATCCATTGTATTTCTGTGTAGAACATTTCACAGATGTAATTTTACTGTTCTTTTGAGTATTTGATAAATCTTCTCTATTGGATTGTAAACTTAGGGAGGGTAGATACTGTATCTTTTACATACCTTTTTGTAGCCCCAGTGCCTACCACATTGTCAGCTTTTTTAAAAACTAGTGTACTTAAAATACAGGAAGGTAAACTTAAATACAAATAGATTCTTTTGTTCCCTATTGTTCTGTAATGTACTGTTCTTGGTGGAATTTAATGTTTGCATATGTTTTAGTAACAGTTGATGAGGTTTGTAGACTGGTGAGTGGTACCTCAGATAATCCAACATGATAGTTCCTATTCTCTGTTTAGATAAAGCTCTAAAGGAAATTGTCGAGCGTGTTTTCCAGTCCAACTACTTTGACAGCACTCACAACCACCAGAATGGGCTATGTGAGGAAGAAGAGGCAGCCTCAGTACCTGCTGTTGAAGACCAGGCAGCTGAAGCTGGTGAGTACTTGGGTAGGTATGAGCTTTAGGTTTTAGGGTCTCGGTTTTGTTTTACTTTGTCACCAACATAATTTGTGTGCTATTTTATAATACTACTTCAAAGAATAGAGAGAAGTTTTTACACATTAACTCTTACTTTGCATTATACCTGACCCAGAATACTGTTGAAACTAATTTATTCGGAATAAATGATGAAGAAAAACTCTAAATGTGTTATTGTAAGAATGATAAAATATAGAAACTTAGTGTTAACTATAACTTTGTAAATAAATTCAGACTGTGATGGTTAAACCCTTTACTTATTTGGAGTTCAAATGAATTGTTAATTTTAAAAAAGATTCTTAATACTCTTTGTTTCATATTTTTAATCTCTTAGAACCCGAGCCAGCTGAAGAATACACTGAACAAAGTGAGGTTGAATCAACGGAGGTATGATTTTCATTTAATGCTGGCTTTCCCTTTCTGCCTTTCAAACAGAGGTCTCAAACATTTATTTTCTTTTGCAGTATGTAAATAGACAATTTATGACTGAAACACAGTTCAGCAGTGGTGAAAAGGAGCAGGTAGATGAGTGGACAGTTGAAACAGTCGAGGTAAGAGATCTCCGTATTACAAGGTTGATAGTATTTTGTCTTTAATTAGTAATTTTTTGTCTTCTAAGAACAAATTAAGATGGTTAATCTTTTGTATAAGTGCATTTAGTATATTAAACTCATTACATAAGACTGTTTGGTTTAAAAGGTGATTTGTTCATTCCTGTGGTTGTTTAATAGAATAACTGGTGCTGATATAATTCCAAAAAGTTATAACTATGTATAAATTAGGGTTAATGTATTAAAGCAGGGGTGTCAAACTCATTGTCACCGGGGGCCACATCAGCCTTGCGGTTGCCTCCAAAGGGCTGAGTATAATTTTAGGACTGTATAGATGTAACTGCTCTTTAACAGTTAAGTGAGAGCTTGGCTCTGCCGCTGGGTAGAAATGAGGTGCCGGACCGGATAAAACAAGGCGGAGAGCTGGATTCGGCCCGCGGGCCTTGTGCTTGCCACCTGTGTATTAAAGTGTATGATTTGTTAGCAGGTTAGTCTCTAAAAATATGGGCTCCCACCTGCATAGCCTGCAGAAGAAAACCACTTACAGGGGGTGTATTGGAGTGTCATCGTAGACCCCTCCTTCACCCCAAGTCTCCCTGGTTACCAGGCTCTGTTATTTTAGTTTTCCTTATGCAGGAAATACGGCTGTGGCTTGCCCAAGCTCAGCAGTATGACTCGCCCAGGCTCAGAAGCCAAACAGAAGAGTGTAAATTTGATGGGACAAAAATTAGTGAGTTTTTCCAGCAGAGCAGAGAATTATTAAAAATTATAATCTGGAGAAATTTAATTAGAGCTAGGAAAATGAGAGGGAGGAAGAATGAGCTTTGGCTTTTGTAGTGGTTTAGATAAAGTGATAGACGTTGACCTAGGGTTCTGGCAGAGAGGATGGAATGATAGGAACTCAAAGCTTGATGCTAATAATAGCTAACATTTCTTGAGTGCTGACTATACATTGGGTACTGAGATATGTATTTGATAGAAATTTACTTAATGTAGAAGGCTTAACAGTTTAGACAAAATACAGTATTTTAGGAAGTAAACAAAGGTAGTCTTTCTTTGAAAGCAGTTTATAAAGTAATTCTGAAATGCCACATGGTGATCCTGTGGAATTGATAACACTTTAGAAGTACAGCATTGATCAAAATGCTATAATTCTTGGCATAATTTAAACTTGGCATAATTGTGGTCAGTTAGAGTAACTACATTAACGTCTACTTACTATTCTGTTTACAGTATACATAGCATGTGTAGTTTGGGGACTTGTCATGATAGTCATGAATGGAGCTCTTTCGTTCTACCAATCCGCTCCCCTACTCCCACTTTATTCAGGTGGTCAACTCACTCCAGCAGCAACCGCAGGCTGCGTCTCCCTCAGTGCCAGAGCCCCACTCTCTGACACCGGTGGCTCAGGCAGATCCGCTTGTGAGAAGACAGCGAGTACAGGACCTTATGGCGCAAATGCAGGGGCCTTACAATTTCATACAGGTAGATGCAGTTTAATTAGCTGTTGTAACAGAAGGTTTAAATGTTTACATTATTTAGCTTAATTCCATTGTGTTCTAACTTGTAGGATTCAATGCTCGATTTTGAAAACCAGACACTTGATCCTGCCATTGTATCTGCACAGCCTATGAATCCAGCACAAAACATAGACATGCCCCAGCTGGTTTGCCCTCCAGGTTAGTAATGGTATATTTTTATGTGACAAATACATATGGGGTCAATGCTTTCAGGTTTTTAGAAGTTTGTAAAAGTGAAATTTTTTCTTTTAATGCTTGTTTATCTTTTAGCTCTTCTACCTTTTTTAATTTGATAAGAAACATTGTTTTTTCCTATAATATGAATGACAACTGTAGTTCCATAATTTTTTTGGTAACTTTTTTTTGGCATATAAACTTAGAAAAGTACATGCAAGTGCACATTTCAACAAGTTTTCACAGACGGAACACATCAGCACCTAGAAATGGAACATTACCAATCTAGAAGCCTATTTTTATTTTCTTCTGGTCACTAATTACCCTCTCCCCAGCCCCAT
This sequence comes from Micronycteris hirsuta, assembly GCA_004026765.1. Classification (NCBI taxonomy): domain Eukaryota; kingdom Metazoa; phylum Chordata; class Mammalia; order Chiroptera; family Phyllostomidae; genus Micronycteris; species Micronycteris hirsuta. The sequence goes on from PVJI01005551.1 coordinate 49,279, forward strand.
GGTAATGACTTCCTGACTTGTAAAACCGTAGACTGGTTTTCCTTGTGTCTATAATTTATATAAATGAAATTTTACTTGGCTTTTAAATGCCAGAATTAATCTAGGAATAAAAATAATAGAGGTGTTTTTCTCTGGAGGATGCTTGTAACTTTTTAGGAGAATTTGTGAACATTTTATTACCTAAATTAAAATGAGATTTAACTCAGTGAAGTAGGTAGGGGAATGCTTAAGAAGAAAAGAGAAGAGATAGACAAGAAAACAATTGAAATTCCAGACTTTTACTAGTCTTATACCATTATTTGAAAGAGCATCACTAAGAGTTGATGCCTTGTATTGGGTTAAGTGGATCATTAGTAACTTTGAGTCTTATTTTTCCCCCCAAATATTGGGTTGGCCAAAAAGTCTGGATGATTTTTTCTGTAAAATAAAAGAGACATTTTTCATTTTCACCAATAACTGTTGATTTGGATATGTTGAGTATGTCGACTATCTCCAGCTATTGTCTTTTAGTGGGTAAAGGCCAGAGGTGCTGCTAAACATCTTCCAATGCATAAGACAGCCCCACAGCAAGGAATAATTTGGCAAAAAATGTCAGTATACCAAGACACTTTGCAAACCACTTTTGACATGTTCGATCGGTTGCCACACCTTCTCCATACACTGCACCAATTTTTTTTTTTTTGTGTTTCAGTTGCATTTTTCCTTTTCTTGAAATAATAAAACATAATATGCTGAAAATGTTGCATATCTTCCAATTTCAATATTAAAATGGCTGCATAAAAATTCACCAATTTTGATTTTTTTTAATGCATGCTGATACGACAGCTGTCATAGTACAGTCTAATAAAATTGTTTTGAATGAAGTTGAAGACAACTAAGGACTACCAGAAGCCATCATAGGAAAAAAACTAAATGAACTTTAAGGCCAACCCACTATGTCAACATTAAGGGCACAAAAGTGGAACTATGTAAAGTAACATTTAATGTAAAATTTTAAATGTTATAAAAGGAGTTGCTGAGTAAAAACCTATTTGTCTGGTAAGGTAGCTACAATGTTTCCAAAGTAAAGTGAACTCATCTTTGTCACATCTCTGCCAAGGGTTAGAAAACAGATCAGGGTTAGGCCTTCTAGAAAGGAATCAGTTTAATTAGTGTTCATTTTCTGAGTCTGACCAGAGGAAGAAAATACATAGTTTTTCTTTGCTGGTGAGTTGTGCTAATGCCAAAACGGGCAGCAGCACTGATGTTACTCAGGCGAGTGCTGAGTCCACTAGACTCTTCAGTGAAAATGGGCAGTTTTCAGTGACTAGCCAGAGGGTCCTGTAGTTTTGATTACCTGCTTAACATGGTTGGGAGGGGGGTGGAAGGGTGGTTAAGAATTGGCAGTAATATGCACACAGAATCAAATACAGGCTTTTTAAAAGTGTATTTGCATTTTTATTTTTTGTGGAGACATTTGAAATATTGAAACTTGATAATGTGAAGATATTACCGAATATTATGTAAGGCCTTGAATGAGAGTAATGTTACTTAAGTTACTGCTTTAAAAGGCTTTTTCATGGATAACACTGGCATCATTCTTCTATGTTCTGCTCTCTACCTCTTCGTTAGCACTTTATCACGAACATCTTATTTTATCTTTGCAAAACACAAAATGAAAGCCATTGTGAGAGTCGATTAATAATGCCTACCAGTAAACACAAGGCTCACTTGAAAGCTAAAATTCTACCTGTCCTACCCAGTGTATTTTCATAATTGCTAAAGTATATGTAGGGTTTGGCTGTAGAAATTTGATTTTGTAGAACAATAATTTTTTGGTCAATTTTGCAGTTCATTCTGAATCTAGACTTGCTCAACCTAATCAAGTTCCTGTACAACCAGAAGCTACACAGGTAAGAGTGATAAAAATATTTTTGCAGATTTGTTTTTAGTCAGTTCTTGGGTTACTTTCTTAGTTAGCTTATGAAAGTCAGGTACGAATTTGATCTGTGTCCAGATATCGCGTGTGTAGCTTTATTTCCATGTTTATATTTTTCTTGTGACAGTTAAAATTTTTTTAAATTCTTATGTTTTATAATAGCTTATTATAACAAAGGAAGAAGCTTTTAGATACATAATTCTAAAATTTAATATAGATATTACCAATTTAGAATCATTTGTGGGGAACTTCATAACTTAACTTGACTAGGGTTTATTTAACTTTGAGCTTCAATAATATGTGTTTTTTGTACTTGTTAGGTTTTATAGTCTCTTTAACAGGTACATTTTTTTTAAAGCCCTGGGTGTATTAGAGTTTATTTATAACAGAAAGAAGCTTTGGTTTCTTTACTTCTGTGTAGGTTCCTTTGGTTTCGTCCACAAGTGAGGGGTATACGGCATCTCAGCCCTTGTACCAGCCGTCTCATGCTACAGAGCAACGACCACAGAAGGAACCAATTGACCAGATTCAGGCAAGTTCTGTTACCAGGTCATATCAACTTGATGAGGCGCTTGCTTATTCATGAATTGGGCAGAGGTAAATTACTGTTAATTTAGTTACTCTTCTTTTTGGACCTAATGCATGCACTACAGTATATTTATTTCATGAAGTAGCTGAGTTTGTTAATACACATATGGGTAGTAGCTTTGGCTAAGTTTAGTTTATCACTAAAGTGCATCTATTCACTTTGTGTTTAGGCAACAATCTCTTTAAATACAGACCAGACTACAGCATCATCATCCCTTCCTGCTGCTTCTCAGCCCCAGGTGTTCCAGGCTGGGACAAGCAAACCTTTACATAGCAGTGGAATCAATGTGAATGCAGCTCCATTCCAATCCATGCAGACGGTAGGCAAATTAATGCAACTTACATTAAGTGTCTTAGAGTATGCTGTTGTGCTAGCGTTTCTATGAAAAGTTTTCACTTAACTTTGTGCTTAAGTCTGCATCTGCCCTAACTGGAGGGTATATTTAATTGAACCTAAACTCTGATTTTCCTGCTTCCAGAGGTAGAGTTGAGTTTTAGGTGTTACGTGCTCACGTCTTGTTTTATAGTTGCACCTTTTCGCACAGGCAGAAAAGTAGACCAATATCCATATATAAAAGTTGTTACTTATCTTCAACAGTTGTTTACATTTTGCTGTATTTGCTTAGTTTTTTTTACTTCATTGAAGTACTGTATTTTTCAGACGATAAGATGCACCTAGGTTTTAGAGGAGGAAAATAGGAAAAAAATTTTTGAAGCAAAAAATGTGGTAAAATATTTAATAATATAAATTATATAATACTTCACTAATATAAATGTAAACAGAACTCAGGTAAGCTACATTTGGACTATAAGACGCACCCCCATTTCCCTCCCAAATTGGTGGGGCTGATGTGTCTTATAGTCCGAAAACCATGGTATATCACAAAGTAAATTTCAGACATGATGCTTCACTCTGCTTCCTCTGTAAGCATCTCTAAATTTCAAGAGTTTCTAGAAAATAATGATAATGGAAATACTATAATCAATATGATACAGTTAGGTTGCTCACAGGAAAGTTCATAGTTAAATACTTGATAACTTTCGAGTAAAAAACAATAAAAATGTAATAATTGAAGTAAATATTGAACTGAATTCAAGTTGATAGAATTAATTTCTATACGTGATACTGTATCAGGGGTTTGCATCTTCTATAAGGATTTTTCATTTATAATAGCATTTTCAAGGCTGCTGATCACGTGTCTTTAGATTTTTTTACATCCCCACTTATACTTTGCTTTTAATGTGTTTTTTCCCACACTGCAGTGCATTAATTGAGGAATTGTGTGTGTGTGTGTGTGTGTGTGTGTGTGTGTGATGTTTGAAACTTCTATAAGGCTTTGTTTTACATTTGAGGTAAAACCAGCATTGATGTCTGCCATGTGAAAAGTAGGGAAATTATTAGCATAACAGGATGAACTAATCATTTATTTACTTACAGGTGTTCAATATGAATGCCCCAGTTCCTCCTGTTAATGAACCAGAAACTCTAAAACAGCAGAATCAGTACCAGGCCAGTTATAACCAGAGCTTTTCCAGTCAGCCTCACCAAGTAGAACAAACAGAGCTTCAGCAAGAACAGCTTCAAACAGGTAGGATAATCAGTATCAATTCCTTGGCTACTTGCTTTGCAGTGCCGTTATTGTCAGCATTAGGACAGTTTAGACTTCAGAGTGGCCGTATCCAAGAGTTTTTGTTTCAGCTTCAGACTTTATAAATTTTGCATTGCTGATCCGCATTTGCTCTGTGAATTATGTGCAGTTTTTAGAGGCCTTATATGCATTTTCCTTTGAGTCTGAGATTTTATAATACCCTTTTTTACCTTAGTGGAATTAAACTTGTTACTCAAATTATGGTCAGTTTTGCTTTTAATTGCTAATTTATTGAAGCCTGCTGGCATGGTAACCTGCACTCAGTTATGCAAAGATAGGAAGCAGTAAGGAGTTGCTGTGGCTGCGTTTGGTGGACTAGGTTGAAACAGACGTCCTTGTTGGAAATTATGGTCATAATTTGGCCAGTTATACCTGTTATAGTAATAAAGTAGATAGAGATATTTTAGAGTTTTTATATTCATGACACATGAAATATCTTTTTTAGGTCTTTGGTTATTTAATTCCTAGGAGTTTAGTTTAATAGAGTCCCACAACAAAGTAGGAAACCCTGCTAAAATCATAGGAGTTAGTGCTCTGATTTTATCAGATTGACTTTTAAAACAAGATTTTACTTACTAATTTTTTTTTTAGAGAGAAGGGAAGGAGAGAGGGGGAGAAAAAAAATCAATGTGTGAGAGAAGCACCAATCGGTTGCCTTTTGCATACGCCCCAACCAGAGACCAGGCCCGCACCCAGGCGTGTGCCCTGACTGGGAATTGGACTGGCGACCTTTTGCTTTGCAGGATGATGCCCAACCAACTGAGCCACTCGGGCCAGGGCCAGACTGGCTTAAATAACTATGAATTTTTCTTGCTAGACCTGGATCTATGTTACAGATTTTTCAGCATTAAATTCTTACATATCCCTCTAGTATTCAGCATTACTAATCAGTAGGGAGGTAACCATAATTTGATACAGATTTGTCAGTTATGCTGTATGTGTTCAGCTTCTTAATGATAACTGGGCTTCTTGCTCCTATAATTTCTTTGCCATGTACTCATAAGTTGGTTTTGGAGCAGGTAAATTTGGGGCCTTAAAAATATTGTGCTGACATACTTGCTATTTTGCCATTTTTTTCAGATGATGTGATGAAATTAAAAGTAATTACTGTGTATCGTTTTACTTGGTTAATGTTGCCATTTGTACCATTTGATTTCACTGTCTTGTTATACTCTCCTTGACTTTACTAATTGATTATAAGCACAGCACTTGAGCTAGATAACTTGTTACCATTTAAAAATATACTATTCATAAAAATTTCATAACATTCACAGACATTTTCAGAAACAACAAAATCAGCCCATACACGTTGCTTTTGTGTAGACACTTGCACACTGCCACTCTAATCTGGGCCGCCAGCGTCTCTTACTTGGGCTGTTGCTCTTGTCTCTTTTGACTGTTTTAGCCCAGTCTGTTCTTCACACAGTAGCCAGAGTGAGTATTTTAAAATGTAAATCAGATGTCTCACTCTTGTTAAAACCTTCTGGTGACTTCCTATTTTGTTCAGAAAAGAAATCCAAAGGCTTTACCTTGGTTTACAAGTTCCTTTATGATGCGGTCCCTGCCTTGATCCTGTTTTCTTCCTTGTGTTCCCATACCAGCCACAAACACAGCGGTTTCTCTACCCTCTCATAGCCTCCACACCTTCTTTTTGTCTGGAACTTCCTTCCGCTAATGCTTACATAGCTTTGTTTCTTGACTGCTTTTAGATTTGTGCTCAAGTACCACCTCACAGAGACCTCCCTTTATCACTGTCTAAATACATCACACTCACTGTGGTCACTCATTTATCCCACTGCGGCTTATTCCTCATCACTTACTACCTGATACAGTCTAGATGTTTTCACTCGTGTATGTGTTTGACTCACATGTTATCTCCCCTTGTTCATCTGGGCATGCATTGTGTGTTGGTAACTGATTCTTCCCTGGTGTCTAGGACGTGATTGGCATGTTGATATTTGTTGAAGAAATCAGTGTGTCCCATAATTTTATAAGTTTTAATTTGAAATAAAAAAGGTAAAAAGGATCTTTGGCAATTTTTTTATTGACTCGAGTTTATGCTTTACAAACACATAGAAGTAATTCTGGTCTTTTTAAATAAAGATCACACTTCAGTTGTTTTGCTTGGTGTTTCTTGAAGTGAGATTTGACCAAGATTAATAAAATTCTTATAGATTAAAAGTGAGTTGAAAATTCAGTTGTTTTTTCTAAAGATTTTATTTATTTATTTTTAGAGAGAGGGGAAGGGAGAGGGAGAAAGAGAGGGAGAGAAACAGCAATGTATGGTTGCCTCTCACGTGGCCCTCACTGGGGACCTGGCCTGCAACCCAGGCATGTGCCCTGACTGGGAATCGAACCGGGACCCTCTGGTTCCCAACCTGGTCTCAATCCACTGAGCTACACCAGCCAGGGTGATTTTTAAATTTATTTTTAGACAGAGGGGAAGGGAGGGAGAAAGAGAGGGAAAGAAACATCAATGTGTGGATGCCTCTTGTGCACCCTCACTGGGGACTTGGTGTGCAACCCAGGCTTGTGCCCTGACTGGGAATTGAACCGGTGACTGTTTGGTTTGCAGGCTGGTGCTGAATCCACTGAGCCACACCAGCCAGGACCAAAAATTCAGTTTTTTTGACTACTTTCTGCATGCATACAAATGAATATTTTTAGATAGAAAATGTTCATTGTACTCCTGATATTTGCTTATAATTTTTAATTTTGGGAATGTAGTCAAGGATAATCCATACAGAAAGTTCACAATGAGGGTAGTGTTTCTGGTTCATTACATAAGTGCCGAAGGAGTCATGACCCCTTCTCTTCTGAGGCATTCTCTAGCTTTCTTACTGCAAAGAAAACATTCTGAGAACTAATAAGTGTATTTTGGGGTTTTTTAAGGTTTCTAGATTCCCCATTGTGGAAAGGAGAGGGGTGGGGTGCAAAGTAGTGGGCCTTCTAGGACCTTTCTTTCACTTTAGCTGGCTGCACACTAGTGGACCATTAACTGTCTTCAGAATTGGCTGCACTCAAAAGTACTTGAAATGAATCAAGAATTACAGGGGTGTAAATCGAAGGCCTCTGTGGTTTATCTTTGTAATTGACTAAATATCCTACTATACAGCTACTTAGTTATGGGAACATGGTTTTATTTGTTTTCTTTAAATATTGAGGGAAATTTAAAAGGATTAAGAAAGCTTCAACTACTAAGGGGCCTTATTAATGAAAGTAAGTAATTAAGTGGTATAAAATGGTAATTGTACTGTTTCACTCTAAGAGTTTTTGAATTGTTTCTTGGTCTCTTGTGCTAATAGGCAGGTGCTTCTCGGAAGATGTTTAATAATACAGCCTTTCAAATTATTTGGAAGGATAGACCTGTGTGCTGTCACACCATTGTGTGCTTTCAAAGATTTGGAATTGTTGGAGAATTTTATTCTACTTAATATATGGGCAGGGGAAAGACAGGGACTTACTAATGTGTAGTTTTCCCTATTGTTAGTATAAAAATTTATTTAAACGCAGAGTGGAACTTTGAAGAGATTGTATAAGACACTCCTTAAACCAGAAAACATGTGGGAAACAAATTGTAATGAGCTGTGTGTAGTGTGTGTGTATTATTTTTTTTTCTCTTTTTATTATAGTGGTTGGCACTTACCATGGTTCCCAGGACCAGCCCCATCAGGTGACTGGTAACCACCAGCAGCCCCCGCAGCAGAACACTGGGTTTCCTCGGAGCAGCCAGCCGTATTACAACAGTCGTGGTGTGTCTCGTGGGGGCTCTCGTGGTGCTAGAGGCTTGATGAATGGATACAGGGGCCCTGCCAATGGGTTCAGAGGTAAAAACAATGCCAAGTTCATGTCCTTTTCTGATTTGTAAAATATATAGAAATATGTCATGGTTTGGGGGAAAAATATGTATCTCTCTGTACTAGTCTTTTATATACAAGTTACGCATTTTTAGTACAGTTTGATAGAGTAGTTTAAATTGACAGTGAGTTTTTTGTATTTGTCGAATCCATATCTCCTCCCCCTGTCCTCTAAGGGGTAATTTGCTTTCTGTGCATAATCAGACCTTATGGAGATTTGTTTGGTTATTTTTTGTCTGTGTGTGTGCATGGATGGGTGACAGTTTTCTAAGGCAGTTCTCATAGAAATAGATAAACAGATTGAGTTGGGGTAGGGAATTAGAGATTACTGTAAGTAACTAGCATGGCTTATAATTTTTCATTTCTTTTCTTGGTCATTAGTAAGAAAATAAAAATTCCTTGTGAAGATAAGAAAATTATTTTCTTGTCCTAAATTTTAGGAGGATATGATGGTTATCGCCCTTCATTCTCTAACACTCCAAACAGTGGTTACACACAGTCTCAGTTCAGTGCTCCCCGGGACTATTCTGGCTATCAGCGGGTATGTAAAGTTTTTTAAAATATAAACCTGATGGAAATGTACCAGTGAAAGGAATTGATGTAGTTTCTTGATGGACTTGATTAAGTAATTTGGGGCTGATTTTATTTGTACTTTTGTACAAGATACTTCATTAAGAAGAATGATGACTTTTCTTGGCACTCAGTATAGGTACTCCTTTAAGAGTGTTAAAAACAATGTTTTTTAATAGAGAAATGTATCTCATTGAATGTTCTTGAGAGTAATAGGAGTACAATGATTACAGAATGATACTTAGTTATGATATATTGAAATGTCTAAAAGAATCAGGAAGAATGCTACATTCTGCAAGTATTGGACTAAGAATATGGCTAAGGATTAAAAAATTACCTTCCCTTCAGTACTAACTAGCTTGTCTTCTAGGATGGATATCAGCAGAATTTCAAGCGAGGCTCTGGGCAGAGTGGACCACGGGGAGCCCCACGAGGTAATATTTTGTGGTGGTGATCCTAGCTCCCAAGTGGAGCTTCTATTCTGGCCTTGGAAGAGCTGTCCATAATCTGCATGTAGGTTACATGTTAGGAATACATTTATCATTTCCAGACTTGTTTCTAGGGGTTAAATGAAATGCTCTGTTTCTAAAATTTATCTTGAACCCAAATTTAATTTTTTGAATGACTTTCCCTGTTACTCTACACTGTCTTGAAAACTAGAAAATTTCTCCTCCTCAGAAAAAATGTTTTTCCAACTGCAAATTATTTTTCAGGTCCTAAAACCTGCTAAATGTTTTTAGGAAGTACTTACCGAAACATTTTTGTAAAGCATTTTTGGAATGAGATTGAACATTTATATAAATTTATTATTCCTCTTTTATTTTTGAAACATGCATATTATAATGTAGGGCCAGAGACCCTTTAATGGCCAGATAAGCCATAGTTACATTTAGAGAACCATTTAGAAGTCATAGAACTAATTGAAATTTCAATGCCTTTTGGAGTACTATTATATAAATATCCAATTATTTCTGACTTTTAAGCAAAACCGCCAAATTCCTAACTATAATTGAATTATACTTAAAAATGATAGGTTTTAAGAGTTTTTGGTTTTGTCTGTTGTAGGAAAACTACTTCATACCATGTGGGCAGGAAGTCAATCTGTGTCACAATTAGAGGTAGCATTTCATATGATCTGAAGTTCTAAATGGTTCTTACTTGAGGGAAGTGAACTGAATAGGTTTCCTCTAGATATTGGCCATCACATGTATACATTGTATATTAAGGAGGAATTACAAAGTACTTTGATTTTAATGGTAGTAGAAACTGGCCAAAAAAAGGTGCACTTTGAAAACATTAATGGATCACTGGGAAATTATTGACTTGAAGTATCTAAGGATATTTGCATGTGAATGTGGGTTATGTTCTTTTTCACCTTGTAGCATATTCTATGAAAGTTGAGTTGACTGGTAGCTAAAAATCTGTTTTAACAGCATGTAAAAAGTTATTTTATCTGTTACAAGTCATTATATAATTTTCAATGTTACGTAGTTTCTTTTTAACAGTTTAGGTAATAAGGTCTGTTTTTCATTCTGGTGCTTTTATTAATTTGGATAGTATGATGTTACCGCTGAAATGTAAGCTAGAGTGTACACTAGAATGGAAGCTCCATGAGAGCAGGTACCTTGTCTGTCTTTACTGCTGTATCTATTTCCAACGCCTGATGACAGTGCCTGGCACATAGTAGGCACTCAATAAATACTTGTTGAATGAATGAATGAATGAGTACTGGTGGAATACTCCATTAGCTCTACTCTTCCATTAGCTAGACAACATGAGCAGATTTGCACATGACAACTTCCAGGACAGGTGAAACTTGAACACTGAAGAATTGACCTCTTAAACCTAATAATGTGGTGACAAGCTGCCCACATGCTTCTTGACGTCAGGTGAAAATCTGCTTGAAGGCAAAACAAATAGTATTTGAAAGAAAAACCAAATGCCATTTTTGTCTTCTAGGTCGTGGAGGGCCCCCAAGACCCAACAGAGGGATGCCGCAAATGAACACTCAGCAAGTGAATTAATCTGATTCACAGGATTATGTTTAATCGCCAAAAACACACTGGCCAGTGTACCATAATATGTTACCAGAAGAGTTATTACCTATTTGTTCTCCCTTTCAGGAAACCTATTGTAAAGGGACTGTTTTCATCCCATAAAGACAGAACTACAATTGTCAGCTTTATATTACCTGGACATGGAAGGGAACTATTTTTACTCTGCATGTTCTGTCCTAAGCGTCATCTTGAGTCTTGCACATGATACTCAGATTCCTCACCCTTGCCTAGGAGTAAAACATAATATTCTTTGTGGGGTGATAATATCTCCATAGTTAATCGGAAGTGGCTTGGAAAAAGCAAGATTGACATTTGACATTGGATAAAAATCTACAAATCAGCCCTAGCATTATTCAGTGGTAATTGACAAAAATATTTCCCTTGAAAGGAAGATGGAATGAGTGTGGTATGGCAGAAAAACTGCATTTCACAGCTTTTCCAGTTAAATTGAAGCACTGAACGTTTAGATGCATACCAAATTACGCATGGGCCCTTTATCACACATACAAGGTTGGCTACCGACTTTGATACAGTACTGTTCATCCTCTGGCCAAAGGACTGGTTAAAAAACACATCTAACTTGCTTCTGAACAGCTGATGCGTGTAAGACAAAGCCAAAATGCAAAATTAGGCTTTGATGGGCACTTTTTGAAAAATATGCAACAAATATGGGATGTAATCTGGATGGTCATTTCTGTACTTAATGTGAAATATTTAGATACCTTTTTGAACACATAACATTTTCTTTGACAATGGCTTTTGTAAGGATTGGTACTATATATCATTCCTTATGATGCTCATTGCTTATCACTAATCCTTGGATCTTGCTGTATTGTCACCTAAATTGGTACAGGTACTGATAAAAATCCATAATGGGTAATCATAACACTCTTGGTCACATGTTTTCATGCAGCCTGAAGGTTTTTAAAAGATATCAAATGCCTGCTGCTGCCCCCCTCTTAAATTGCTATCTTTTGAAAAGCACCAGTATCTGTTTTAGATTGATTTCCCTATTTTAGGGAAATGACAGTCAGTAGTTTCAGTTCTGATGGTATAAGCAAAACAAATAAAACATGTTTATAAAAGTCGTATCTTGAAACACTGGTGTTCAACAGCTAGCAGCTTATGTGATTCACCCATGCATTGTTAGTGTTATAAATTTTACGGTCATCTCCAGCAGCTACTTCTGTAGTACTTGCACTTACTTTTGTCTTACCCTAATTGAATAACCCTTTTCTCATGGAGGTATTATTTATACTCAGTGGTCATTCCTTCCCTTAGATGCATAAGGAGAGTCACAGATTTGGTGGAGATTGACAGTTGAGTCATTTACATAGTAAGTTGGGGATACGCGCTAGCAGCGTGAGCACTAGTTCTGTGTGCCTACGGACTTAATGCTGCTTGTTTGGTCCCACTTTGACTTCATGGAGAACTAGGCTCACCTAGTAAGCAAAGGCTGCTAAGTTCATGGTGTTTTTTGTGCAAAAATTAAATTTTGTTTTTAGCCTTTAGCTAAGGAATTTTTGTAGTAGGTGCTGAACTACTTAAACAACACACAAAGCTATCCTCAGACATTCATCATTAGACAGCTGGCGTTTTCACTGGTTTTGTAGCCCACTGAAATGGATAGGCTGTTGAACATTCCACATTCAAACATTTTGTAGGGTGGTGGGGAAGGAGGGGGTCTTCAATGTTTATTTTAAAATAAAGTAAGTTCTTGACTTTTCTCATGTGTGGTTGTGGTACATCATATTGGAGGGTTATCTGTTTACATTTGCAAATGAGTTTCTTTTGTTAGCACCTCCCCTTGTGTGCTTTAAATGCCATCTGCCTGGGATGTACCACAACCATATGTTGTCTTTTAGAAGGGTTAGACAAGTGTTCATGGTTTTTGGGTAGTCCCTGGATGTATGCTTACAGTCCTCCACATAAAGCTAAATTTGCTATGTGTTGAAAATAATTTCAGGACATTTACAGTCAAAATTGAGCTAAATAAGTTCTTTTTACAGTCATTTCTGTGAATCAGTTCAGAGACGGGGTGGGGAGAAATGCTTTCTAGATTTCAAAATTCTATGCATTAGTGCAGATGTGAATGTGCAAAGGTGTTAGTTTGATTATTTCTCTGTATGTTTTTTAAAAGATTGTTTCTTTCTGAAGTACTATATATTATTTTTGGCATTCTACAGTTGCAGTTTAAATGTAAAACTTTTATGCCTCAACTCAGACTATATTTTTTAAAGGAATGCCTCATTATAGGGCAGAGAACTTTTTAAAAAGTTCCATTAAGATCTGAGTCTTGGTCCTAAGTGTTCTGTATAATATACTTGTCCTACCTGCAGAAGGCCTTTCGTTTGGTCAGATGGCATAGTTTAACAGTTGGCAAGGAAATGATTGTCACACACGTCACTGTAGCTTCTTGGTATAGTAAGACACCACACATAAAGAACTTCTGTAAATGCACATCAGTCATCTCCCATGAATAATGAGACTTCTGTTTTAAAGCTTTAAGGTAGAATGTCATAGATTGCCTTGGTTAAGGTAGTTTTGTTTTCAGATCCGATAACCCTAAAGAATAGGGAAGACTTTTTCCTGATCATTGTATCTTGATACTAAAATAGCCTTTAAATATTTTTAATCAGTTAGCTTCTGTAGTTCTTTTGTCTCCTATATAGGCAACATGGGAGACTTTTCTGCTTATAGGAGACATGAGAATGTGTTTATTATCAGAAAGCTCATTAACTGAGGTGCTCTGTTGACAACCAATTCATAAAATGTAGAAGGTAGTTGAGTAGTCAGCCTTCTAAGTGTCTTAGAACATTTGTACTGTTCATTTTATTTTCAATAATATATCTTAGGGGAAATGGGGTGGGGATACAGGTAAGTGCTGAGTTCAAACCCTTCATTTAATCTCTAAGCTCCTGAATCCTCAACTCACTTGAGTTCTTGTTAAGTGCTCTTAAGTTTTGTTGACTAAGTTATATTGAAAAGAATTGGTATTGTCCTTGAGCTTATCCCTTCGAAAGAGGTAATGGGGAAGGAAAACCTTCAGTAAAATGAAGGCTCGTCTCTATACCTTTTCCAATTTCGAATTCTACAAAAATACTGGAAAAGACTAGTGAATGTTTTAAATTACATTAGATTAAATCATATTAAAATCTGATTCCTTATTGTCCTTGAGTGAAGTCTGCTTCAGTTGTATATACCATCCAGCAAAGCTCTAAGTAAAGGAGATACGCTACTTAGGAGAGGAAAAACCTTAAAGAAGTCTCTTTGGTATCCTTGATTTCTAGGTTTTAGTAGCTGTTCTGAAGCCTAACCCAGCCCCATGCAGAAGACTGGCTCTTTGAGTTTAGGTAGTGAAAGCACCTAATCTATTAAGGCCATTTTTAGTGTCGTTGTATTTGTGAGTACTAGTTTTCTTTAAGTACTGTGTTTATATTAGGGAGCCACTGTAAGCCAGTGAACTGAATCTAGAAAATTTGTGTAGCCTTTGCCAGGCATCATGCCAAGCACAGCATTCATTGGTGACAAAATCACTGTTTCTTGCTTTCACTGAAGTCTAAAGATAGTGATGTGGTGGTATTAAAGTGTAGCAAATCCATGATGGAGCAACATGTATAATGGTACGTTCTAAGGCCATGACTGGTAGGATATGACCTAGTCAAAATGATCAGGAAAGACGTCAGTTGAAAGGGATAACTGAACTGAGATTTGGAGAATGAGGAGTTTACAAACTAGACAAAGGGGAGAGAAGCCTGTCCAAAGGTCCAGTCTCCAGTGACTGAGAAGGCTATCTGGCTCAAGTGAAAACAGGTCAGGTTGAGTAAAGAGAGAGGTTGAAACATAACAGCTACTATGGATGGCTTTGTAGTTATATGCCATGTTCAGTTTTGTCTCCAGTAGTTGGGAACATTTGATGATTTTTATGCCATGTGTATGGGAGGCCGGAGAATGGTGGGTTACCTAATAAATGCCACTTGAACGCTCAGTGCATTGTTGAGAGCAACATGTACAAGAGGTGGCTATCGGAGATAGCTCATGTATGAAATGAACACAAAGCGGAGGGTAGTGGTGAGTGGATGTCTACATATTTCCTATCTGTATACTTTGTGGAGTTCTCCAGGCCTTGGTTATCAGACTTTGTCTCCAGCTAATACTGTTCCCTAGGTGGCCTCATTCAATCCCATAATTATGACACAATCAGTATTTGTTAGTCGTAAATATTTATTTTTAGAGAGAGGAGAAGGGAGGGAGGGGAGGGAGAAAGAGCAATGTATGGTTTCCTCTCACATGGCCCTCACAGGGGACCTGGCCTGCAACCCAGGCATGTGCCCCGACTGGGAATCGAACTGGTACCCTCTGGTTCCCAGCCCGCGCTCCATCCACTGAGCTACACCAGCTGGGCCCCAAATTGACCTTTTGATTAGCCTACACTCATCCAGTTGCTCAGGGCAAATACACCTCGGAGGTCGTCTTTGATTTTCGTTCATACCCTGTATCTAGTCCGTAAGCAAACCCACCTGCTTCTTTCTACCTTGAAAATTATCCTGAGTCATCTAGCACTTGTGACCACCACCATTACAGCTTTGAACAGTTAACTACAATAGCTTGTAAATGGTTCTCCATGCTCCTGCCCTTGCTCTTCTGTAGTATAATTTTTGCACAATGGCCAGAATGAGCCGTTTAAGAGGGCAGGAGCCCTCTTCACTGTTTCCCAAACTGCAGTGGTTTCTCATCATACCCGGAGTTAAGTTCTAAATCTGACCCACATGCCCTTCATTATATATCCTAATTTTCCACCATATTTCATTTTCCTTACTACTGACCTCTGGTCACACAGCCTGCTTTGCCAAGATTTTTCCCATCTTGGAGCTCTTGGGTGTTTTCAGCATGGGAAGACTGCACTCATTCTGTTTCCTGGACTCTCAGACAGTACCCTTAGTCACTTGCTGGATGCTTCATTCTTAAAACCTACCTAGAATTATGTAAGCTTCACAAGGGACAGAAACGTGGTTACTATCTGTTGTGTGGCATATTGAAATACTGAGTGAATTAAATAATTTGATGGTGGATGTTGGACTGGATGGGTGGTGGTGCTGACTATTACATTAGATTTGGAACTGCCTTTATTTGAGGAAAGTTTGGGGGAGCAAGAGAAATGAGCTCGGCTTCAGACATGAATTTGAGGTGTCCGGAAAAAAATGTCAAGCAAGGGGTTGTATTCGTTTACTTAAGTCCAACGATCTGGTCCAAAGAACGTAAACGTAGGAACGGGTGGCCCTGCAGTCACGTGCTTACGCGACTTCTGGTTACTAGATGGGGTTGGCCGTAACTGAACAAGAAGAGCAGGGCCCCCAGCTGGGTTTCAGAAGAGCGCCAGAATTTGACCGCCGGATAGAGGCCAAAAGCGACCTGCAAAGTTCAGCGCCCACAATGGATTAGACAACCTACAGAATTCCAGACTACGAGGTCATCAACTGTGGGTATGAAGGAGGATCGAGTGAGATGAAATAGGTCTGAGTTTCCTTATCCTGTCATATTAAAATGGTGTGCTGTTTAAATATGATCGGTAAAATTACACACAGATCTCTGAAACCACTCGTCTCGCATAACAGGGCTAACACTGAAAACCCTGGACTTCTAACCCTGTGCAGCCCAGACCTGGGCACCCGAGCTCTCTGGCACAGTGGCAGGGACTGAGGGTGCTGACATCTGTATGCTTAATTTGTCCTTGGTAGTTAGGTATCGTAATTTCAACGGACAAATTATGTGCACCACAGGCAGAGGTTAAAACCCAGACGCGCGTGGATCTAGCTTGCAACCCCGCCTCCCAGGTCTTTGACGTCATCACTCAGAGACAGGGTTGAGGAAGGTCCCCTCTCGCTCGCCGTCGCTGCACCCCTAGCGCGCTCGGGCACGCACAGCCTACCAGCGCCTGAGCCGGACGCGCGTCGCGGAGGCGGGTGATCTCTCAGCCGACTGCAGGCTTCCGCTAGGGGCTGTGTGCAGCGTCGGCCGCTCAGCGGGAGTGGTTCGCGCCCCACGTGCTTCCGCGCCCCACGTGCTTCCGCTTCGCTGCTGTTTGGAATTGGCTTAGCTCCGGACACAGGTACTTCTAACGGGGTGGCTGGGGCTAGGTGCCGAGATCGGTGTCCGTTTCCTTCTTGCGCCTGGAGGAGACTGGCTCTAAGATGAAGCCTCTGCGTCCGTGCCTGTGCGTGCCCGGCCCACGTCGACGGCTGCCCCACCTGGGCGCTCCTAGATGACAGGATCCTCTTCCCGAATAGGCGGCCACTCTCGGGCATGCTTCTCCAGCGCTCTCGGGGGTTACGTGGTTCGATTTCTAACCTCTAGAGACCTCTAGCTGGAGTAGGGGAGTGGGGTGGAGGTGATTGGGCGGGTGAGTGACACTTTTACCTTCTGCGTAGCTTGCCAACAGTTCGTGGTTGCCGCCTGGGCATCTAACTGAGGCACTCTTCATTTCAGATCCTCCCACACTCCTGATTACTTTACCGAGCTCATTCGTTTATGCTTTTTATTCACCAGTCACATTCAGGAGTTTGTTTTGTTTGCTAATACACCTAGAATGGTGACTGGCATATTGATGCTATGTATGTTTGTTAGAGGGATAGATGAATGAATGAAAGATAACTACCCTTTTCCTCCTTTAAGGCTTTGCTCATCAGTTAAGACTTCCTTGGCAACTCCAAGCCATGGTAATCTCAGACTTTCATCAGACCACTGGCTGTAGTAGTCAAATTTTATGTCTTTACACAGATTATTCCCCATCTTTTTCACTTAAATATCTTCTCTAAGGAGAATGAAAGCTCCTTGAAGTCAAGACTTTGTCTGGTACTACTTGTGGAGCTCCCACAGTACTAGAACAAAAAGCAGCCCCAATAATTAATTTTTAATGTATTATTATGGGGTGTTTACGTAGCCCACAACACACCCGACAAGCTGGGCAGGTAGGAAAAATCTGGAAAGACCTTAGGCTTCGGAGTAAGGCAGACTTGAGAGTAAGTCCTGTCTGTGTAGTTTTTCTTTCTTGGGATACTTGACTATTTATACTTGTTCCTTTCTTTATAAAATAGGAACCACTGATTGTGATGCATTGTTCATTGTAAAACAGAACTGCTAAATTCCCTATTTGGATTGGGGGCTTAGAAGGACAGCTAAGGCATAGTTAAGGTTCAGTTAATGAGCTTTATGTTTAGAATGTAGCAGGCACTGGAGTTTCTAAGTGACCTATCTTTTTAAATTTTATGTTATAGTAATATAGTTAATACAGCTGATGTTTCTATGGTGTGTTATGGTAATGATGCAATATTTTATTATATGTAATTACAATAACCTTTGAGGTCTTTCTGTACAGGCTTCAGTGTGGTTTTTCCCTCCCTTGAAGAGACAAGTGGACTCATTTCATCATAGTAATCATCGATTTTTTCCCCCTGACTTTATTAATAATGCATGTGAATTTTTAAAAAGCAAAACAACCACCCTACCCGCCCCCCAAAGAAGGGCAAAATAAGAATCACCTGCAACCTCACAATCCAGAAATAACTAGTGGATTGGCCAAAAAGTCTGTGTGGTTTTTTCTGTAAAATAAGACACACTTTTCATTTTCACCAATAACTTTATTGATTTGGATATTTTGAGTATGTTGGCTGTCTCCTGTGTGGTATAATGTTGATTGTTTTCAATTGTGGAGTGTTGTCCAGCGAGAAATCTCCAGCATGAAACTTCGCAAACCACTTCTGACATGTTTGATCAGTCACAGCACCTTCTCCATACACAGTACAAATCTTTTTGTATTTCAGTTGCATTTTTACCTTTCTTGAAATAATAAAGCATAATATGCCAAAAATGTTGCGTATTTTCTTCCATCTTCAATAGTGCTGCACAAAAATTCACCAACTTTAAGTTTTTTAAAAAATGCACGCTGATATGACAGCTGTCACAATACAATCTAACATAATTATTTCGAATAAAATTAAAGACAACTAAGTGCTACTAGAGCTATCTTACAAGCTAACTTTTTGGCCAATCCAATACTGTGTACTTTGGGTTTTGTTCTAGTCTTTTTCTTTCCCTGTGAGTTATGTATATGCATAAAAGGTGGTATCATATTTAATCCTGCTATGTTATTCTCTCATAAACATTTTTACCTGTATCCGTAGTTTTCGAATGATTTTGAAAAAGTTTTATTGAAAACTGTCTTATTATCCCATAGATGTACCGCTATATAGTTTAATCATTCTATTTCTTAAATGTTTATTTACTTTTTCATCCTCACTGAAGGATATGTTTATTGATATTAGAGAAAGAGGGAGAGAGCGAGAGAGAAAAACATCGATCAGTTGCCTCCCGTATGTGCCCCGACCTGGGATTGAACCCGCAGTCTTTTGGTGTACGGGATGAAGCTCCAACCAACTGAGCCACCTGGCCAGGATAGTCATTCTATTTTTTTTTTAACGTTATTTCTGATTTTGTAAAATACTCATCCATAGAGAGGTGAATTACAGCTTTCCTGTTGACTTCCCATGTGGAAGGAACATTTTCATCCCCTCCCTAAGCCTCAGTTTCCCAGTTTTAAAAATGAGAGTGACGGCTTCCTCGGGGCGCTGTGGGAAGGTTAAGATGATGCCTGTAAAGGTGCCTAGCCGAGTGCCCAGCCCCACAGGAGGCCGCAGCTCATGTCCCGCCCCCAGAATCTGGTGTCATGTCCAGTGTGTTTCCTTTCTGTTCAGCGATACTACTTCACCATGCATCGAAAGAAAGTGGATAACCGAATCCGGATTCTCATAGAGAATGGGGTAGCTGAGCGGCAAAGGTCTCTCTTTGTTGTAGTTGGAGATCGAGGAAAAGATCAGGTAAGATGTGGTGCGTGCTTCCTGATACTGTATCCTGCCCCAAAGAGTCGGCATGTCATAGGCCCTCTTGGGTTTTAGCACATAATGACATTAAGGTCCTTTGATTGGCTTCCTTTAAGTAAAATGCCTACTGGGGAATCGTCCTTTGTTTTTCTTTTTTTTTTTTTTAAGACTTTATTTATTTATTTATTTTAAAGATTTTACTTATTTATTTTTAGAGAGGGGAAGGGAGAGAGAAAGAGAGGGAGAGAAACATCAGTGTGTGGTTGCCTCTTGTGCACCCCGTACTGGGGACCTGGCCTACAACCCAGGCATGTGCCCTGACTGGGAATTGAGCCAGTGACCCCTTGGTTTGCAGGCCAGCCCTCAGTCCGTTGAGCCACACCAGTCAGGGCCCTTTGTGTTTCTGTAAGTGATAAATACTCTGTATTTAGAGTTATTGGCAGACAGGTTAACAGCTCTTGATGCCTGCGTGGTGGACTGAGTACAAGGTTAACTGTATGTGACCTGGCTTCTAGTCCCACCTTCAGCACCATTTGCCTGGTGACCTTGGGTACTTCCCTGGCCCTCAGTTTAGTTTCCACATCTGTCAGATGAGGTCTTGGGGATGGCAGTGTCAAAAGTCTCTTTTGGCCCTGAGAGTCTGTGACTTTTTCCTTTGGCAGGTGGTCATACTGCATCACATGTTGTCCAAAGCAACTGTGAAGGCTCGGCCTTCAGTGCTGTGGTGTTACAAGAAAGAGCTGGGGTTTAGCAGGTAAGCTTGGCCCTTTGAGGGTCCCACGCTGCTGACACTTCCTGCTTGTTAACTAAGTGCCAGGAAATGATTCCTTGACGTAGTTTTCCTGAGATTGTTAGCGGAGTTAGTCTCAGGACATTTCCAAACAGAGAAAATGATGGAGTTGGTGTCTTTCCTTCATTCCTGACAATATATTTCAAATCATTTTCACACTCTTTCAGTCCTTGGTGCAGTGTCTTGCTTTCTACACGTGATTTTTCTTCCTACTTTTCTAAGCCCACTTAATGCAAGCTTTTTAAATTACCTTTTCTTACCTCAAATTTACTTCACGTTATCACTCTTTCTTTTCTTTCCCTTTTGTTTCTTAGGAGGCTATACCTTATCCCATGTTTTTCTTCTTTCTTTTTTTCTAATTCTCACCCAAGGACATTTTTAAATTGCTTTTAGAGAGGGGGGAGGAGAGAAAGGAACATCAGTGTGAGAGAGAAACATCGATCGGTTCCCTTGTACGCACCCTGACTGGGGATCAAACTGACAACCTGGGCACATGCCCCGACCGGGAATCGAACCTGTGACCTTTCCATCTGTGGGATGATGCTCCAACCACCTGAGCCAGGGCTCATGCCATGTTTAAAGCAAACCCCTTAATCTACTGTGCATCTCTTCTCAAACTGCTTTCAGGACCTTTACCTTCTATCTCCTGTCGGATGCTCTGTACCCCTTTGAAGTTTTCTCCTTTTTCCTGTTAAACTTGCTTAGCTCTCTCCTTTCAAGGTTAGCTACACCCAGCTTTATCCCTCAGGCCAGCATTTTCTCTCACTCTCATTGCCAAGCACCTTGAAATGTAAGGAAGCCTTTTGCACTTCCTGGCCACCCTCCCTGCTGTCTGGTTCCTGCTTCTGTGGCCATGACCAAATCGTGCTCTTGGAAATTGCTGGTGACCTGATGCCCATCGTGAGAACTCTTCCTCCTTTTTCCTTCTTTTCCGAGCTCTCTCCTCACTAGTTCACTGCTGTGTCTGACAGTGGGCTAATTTTACTTTTTCGAATTGCGAGCTTAAGACTTGTGGTCGTAAATAGCAGACCTCCAGCACAACCCACTTAGGCACAGAGGGGGTTTGTTGGAGCATTGGGGTAGCTCGTGAACCCCGCAGGCAGGAACCTTCGGTTCTGCTCTGGAGGCAGAGCCAGAGCGCCGATGCTTCCGGTCCTGCTCCTTCTCTCGCCGCGGCTCGTCTGCTCCAGATCTTCCTACCTTAGCTCCGCTTTCTGTTTTCGGTTGTCCCTGTGGTGGAAACAGCACCTGAGTTTTGCACGTTTCTGGTCCAGCTACGTGGAAATCATCTTTCTCTCAAATTCTTGTGGAAAGATGCCTCCCCCCCTCGGGCCAGGAGAGGTGGGGCTGGTCACCTCGTAGAAACTCGGTGGTTCTACCTCCAACTCTGTGTGTAGAGAGAGGAGTCTGGGGCGTGGGGTGCTGTCACTGGGCACATAACATCAGAAATGCTCTCCTTGCTTGGCCTCTGCATCACTCACTCCAACCACCCTTCCGAGTCCTCCCCTTTCCCTCCGTCTGTTACTACGCTAGCCCAGCTCGCAGGTGTGGTTCTGCCTTCGGGCCTCTCCTCCGCTGTTCCTCGATGTGTTTGTCTGTGATACCGGCTCTGAAGTCGTGTCTCCAGCTCTGGCTGCTCTCTGGTGAGGCAAGACTTCCTGCCTTTGCACCTGCTGCCTGTGCTGGGGTGCCACTCCCACCTCTGTCCTCGCCTCCGAGTGCGCCTCGCCTCTCAGGGCCAGCCTTCTTCCTGGAGCTGTCCCCAGTGCCTCCGTCCCAGCTCATGGTTCCGCTGCCCCTTCAGCGTGTCTCCGCTTACACCTGTCACCCCGTGCTCTTCCTCTCTCTGGGTGTAGTCCTTGGCACACTGGTGTTTTTTTTACTCCAGGTGGTAAGTTCACTTATTTAGGAGGTCTCCCTGTTTCTCTCTTTATATTTTCATGTTTTCAGGGGATCTGACGTGTTTGTAGTGGGTGCTCAGCTAATACTTGTCGAGTTAACTCTTGATAACAGGC
The DNA here is from genome assembly GCA_004026765.1 of Micronycteris hirsuta. Classification (NCBI taxonomy): domain Eukaryota; kingdom Metazoa; phylum Chordata; class Mammalia; order Chiroptera; family Phyllostomidae; genus Micronycteris; species Micronycteris hirsuta. The sequence goes on from PVJI01005551.1 coordinate 71,599, forward strand.
TCTAACAGTATTTTAATGTTACTTAGTCCAAAGGCTAAATTTGATTAGTTTACTTCCTTTGTTCTTAACGAGACTTGATTCTGCCTGAAAGAAGCTAGACTCTTGGGTAGATTTTCTTGTTAGTATTCTTTCATTCTCGGGCAGGTAAGCATTTTCACGACAGACTGAGAATAAGGCCTGTTGCTGGTCAGTAAGTTTCTGGGGCTTGTGATTCTCACTGCCGTTCGGTCGGTCAGTGTGGGATGGGTGTGGAGTGAGGCAGCCCACAGTGTTCCCGGACGGCTTGCCTTTTGAACTTAACCCACCCGAAGTCACTTTTTAAAATCTCTCTGTGCTTTTTGTAGCTCCTGCACCCCTTTCTTGATGTCGCAGGTCAACAGGTTAAAACTGTTCGTTTCTTCTAAGTCTTGGGCAAAGGCACGAGTCAGAGGGGCCGCAGAAATCAGCTCTTCCAACTGCTTGTCTCTCAGATGGGGAAGTGGAGGCCCAGAGGGAAGACCTTGGTTCTAGCTACTCAGTTAGAGAACCATGGTAAAAGTTTGATCAGCTGGGTCCTTAATTCTGAAACTTTCTTGTTCTCTCTTTTTTTGGTAAAAGTCAGAAGTCAATGACAGCTGGACACTCAGGGTTTGTAAGACAAAAGAAGAGTTCAGAGGTTTCTGAGAGGTGCCCAGCTTCTACCCCCAGCCTCGTGTCCTCCCTCAGCATTGTCTTAGATCAGAGCTGCCCTTGAGGACTCGATCCCCAGCCTGGGAAGGGGGTGGATGGGTTCATTGGGGAAGATGTGTGACACAGCCTACCCTCACCGGGCCTGTCCTGGGCCTCCCGGCGCGCCGCACTGTGTAGCTGAGGCCGTGGCTGGAGCTGAGGTGATGAGGCCACTGAGCGTGCTTTCCAGCGCTGGCCAGTAAGAGGTTTAGGTGTTTTCATTACCCTTCTTGGGAAGCGAAGCATGTGTCGAAGTGACAGAGCAAGATAGCAGCGTTCACACCCAGACTTGCCACTGTCTCCCTCTGAAGCCCATCCCCTTAGCCGCTCTGCTCCAGTGCCGCTCTGGTTTTCTTTCAAGGGAGGGGTTCAGCCTCACAGTTTCCAAGTTCCCTCCAGCTCTCAGTGTCCAAGAGGGTGATCGTTGCGCTTAGTCCCTGCTCCCAGCTCTTCAGCCCTCTGGTTAACTGGCTCTCATGGGGTGGGGGGTGATTGCAGTCACCGGAAGAAAAGAATGCGTCAGCTGCAGAAGAAAATAAAGAACGGAACGCTGAACATAAAGCAAGATGACCCCTTTGAACTCTTTGTCGCCGCCACAAACATCCGCTACTGCTACTACAACGAGACTCACAAGATCCTGGGCAACACCTTTGGCATGTGCGTTCTTCAGGTGGGTGACATCTTCAGGTGGGTGACATCTTCAGGTGGGTGACTGCAGTCAGCACTGAGGGGTGCTGCCTGGTCCCCGCGAGGACAGGTGCGCGATGGGCTTGGCTGCCCGGTCCCCGTGGGGACAAGCGCACGGCGAGGAGAGAAGGCTCACACGTGCCCGTCTCCCCCAGCATCATCAGTGGACTACGTGGCCACTCACAAAGGGAACTTGATAATTCATCCTGTACGAAAAGAGAATTTCCCACTTAAAGCAGGACTTGTCTGGAGATGCCAAAATCGGCAGTGATGTTCTGTCACAGTTAGTTCTAACTAGCTAAAGCTGATAAAGCACCATGCCCTGTAAGTGACCTCAGGACCCCAGATGTGTATGGGAACTCACTGAAGACTGTGGTGACAGGTGAGCAGTAGGGCTCGTTCTAACCAGCTGGGCAAGACCTGTGTACTCCCGTGTCCTGCCCGGAGTGCCCGACCGGCGTAACCACCGCCAGCACTCCCGCCAGCCCCTTCTGGTCCTTAAAGGCCCCTCACTTTCCCAGCTCCGAGAACTACCCCTGGTAAATTTCTTTGCTTCTGCTTATTCTTTTGCCTGGCAAGTTAATAGACTACGTTTCACGTTTTTCTTTGTTTTGTGCCCTGGTGTTTTTTTTATTCTTTGATTCATAAAGAAGAAGACATTTAAGCACAAATCTCCACATTCCGGTATGTGTTTATTACCTACATGTATATTGTGATTATATATGATAGAAAACACCTTACAAAATGGAATTAAGAAACGAGGGGGAAAATCATGAATAGGAGTTCCATTTTTTTTCCTGCCTTTGGCTTGCCTCCCACCGTGGAGGCCAGGAAGAAGCGTTTTGCCTCCTCCCCGCCGACTGCGGCCTGCCAGGGAGAGCTGTTACTGCGAGCGCACCTCTGTCCCAGCGTAGTGATGGCGGCCTCTCTGGGCAGTGGCTCCCCCACGTGGTGCAGTTGAGTTTTGTCCAGCAGTTTCCATCTATAAACCAGAGCAAATGTGAGGTCTGTTTGGAATTCAAGTGTAAATCCATGAAGATCGGAGGACTTCTGTCCGATAGGATGTTATCAGAGATTATTCAAAATACTTTAGACATATGGAACCAGGCACACCTGTTCTCCAGGGCTGGGCCTCTGTAGTACCCCTCAGTGGGGGTGGGGTGTGTGTGTGTGTGTGTGTGTGTCTGTCTGTCTCTCTCTCTCTGTCTTGTGGGTTGGGTGAGGGGTATGGTCTTGAGTTCATGCTCTGAAGCCCTCCTTTACTTTATCTCCTGGCCCTTGGTTAAGCTTCCCTGTGGTAGTCTTTGCATGACCAGCCCTTTCTAAGATCTCCTTCTTCCAGGATTTTGAAGCTTTGACTCCAAACTTGCTGGCCAGGACTGTCGAGACAGTGGAAGGTGGTGGGCTGGTGGTTATCCTCCTGCGGACCATGAATTCACTCAAGCAGTTGTACACGATGACCATGGTGAGTGCCTGTTTTTTACCTTAGCTGTGGAGGGCTCAAATCAGTCTGTGTTTTTACCATAGACCACTTCTAAGAATTTCTGTTGAGCAACTCCAGTGAGCGGTCAGCGCAGTCTCTGCGCTGGGAGCTCTTTGACCGCAGCTAACGAGAAAGTCACTGCAAAGAAATCTCACTGTCCCTGAGTGTGCCTAGGAAGCTCTGAATTTTGCATTCGTTGCCAGGCCTTTGCAGATCCCACACCAGTGAGATTCAGATACGACGCACCCGTTATGCAGTGAAGTTTCTGAAACAGCGTTTGCAGAGAGCTGTGCCAATGCCTGCTTTGGTGTACTGCAGTAAAGGGGCCGCGCAGCGTTCCGCACTGGCCCTTATCCCAGTGGCTAATGAAGGGCCCTTTGCCTTTTGCCCTCCCCGGTGTACAGGAACGACTCTGAGAGGGGTCGTTTTCTCCCGAAGCTGAGGGCATGGTCAGGAGCGGGGCTCTGAGAGTCCTGTTCAGCGCTCAGCTGCATGGAGCGGTGTTAGGGCCGGCCTCAGGGTTTTGTGAGCTGCATCCATCTGGTGGAATGGACTTTGCCCAAATCTTAGTGCCTGCTTCCAGCCACCACTACTCCGCCCTTACTTGTCACCGCAGCCCCTCTGGCCTCCTGGAAAGTCCTCAGATGTGCCCAGCGCTCTCGCCTCAGGGCTTTTTCACTTGCTTTTCCCCTGCTAATGTCTGCGTGGCTCACTTCCTCACTTCACTTAAGTCCCTGCTCACTTGCCGCCTCCTCAGTGTGATCGTTTATCACACCCGGTTGAGAATAGGGGGTTTTGTCTGTCACTCCTTTAACCTGCTTCACTTTTTGTTAAAGCATCGTACAGCTCCTGTGCTAGTCGTTAAACTCCGTAAGAGCAGGGACTTGGTTTTCTTCACTGGTGCACTCCAAGACCCTGGAAGAGTGCCTGGTCATTAACTGTGAATGAACAAACGGCTTTGCGCCCACAGCAGTTGGTTTGCTTTTCCTCCCTCTCTTAACTTGGCTGCGTGCTTACCGCCTCAGAGAGCCTTCCCTCGCTACCCCATGTAAGGGCCCCCCACCCCCGTTTGCTGTCATTGTGCCCTGGTTTTCGTTGGTAGCATTTGCTGATACTTGCATCTGTTTACTCATCTGTCTTCCCCTAATCATGAGGCTCTAAGCTCCATGAATGCAGAGCTGTAAGCTGGCGTGTGCCCAGCATGTCTGGCACTGTTGGTATGTGTGTTTTATTAAATGAATGAATACTCTTTGTGATGCTAGATAAAGTAGGGAAAGAGTCAAAGATGAGGTGAAGGGAGGTTTGTTGTGACAAGGAGCATTGCATCTGGTGTCTGATCCCAGTTCCGGCACAGGTGGCGTTTGTCCAGTTCAGTGCAGTGGGTGGTGGAGAAGGGCGTTTGCTTCCAGCAGCGGCGCTGGCACCTCCTTCATCCCAGGCTCGCTTGATAGAACTTCTTCACATCGGGACCCTGGGCCTCAGCCCTCTGGGGACGCCTTTGTTCACAGATGTTGTCTCTTTCAGGACGTGCATTCAAGATACAGGACTGAGGCCCATCAGGACGTGGTGGGAAGGTTTAACGAGAGGTGGGTCTGCAGCACCTTTCTCGGTTCCTGAATCGTGGGGCGCCACGGTGGGAGCTGTGCTTTCCTCTTGGGCCCAATTAAGCCCTGTGCTTCCCTCTGTCTGAGGGAAGGTAGCGCAGAAGCCCCAGATGGTGAAACTAGCTGGAAACTAGCAGGAAGTGGGGGCCAGGAGACTGGATTCTGTCACGCTCCTGGACCTAACCGAGTCGCTCTCCTTCTCTGGCTCTTAGCCGTAGGGTGATTTGTCTGGGTCACTGTTCCCAAAACGTGTTTTGCAGAACACTCGTGTTCTAAAGAGGGACCTTACGACAAAAGGGCTTTGTGGCCCGATAAGTCTGGAAGGTGCTGGTACTGTTTCTCCTTTGTGAAGAGTCACGTTAGCTCGTCCAGCCTCTGAGAGTCCTGCAGCAGCAGGGGCCTGTTTAACTGCTGGTTTCCCACACGACCCTTTTTTAGGGAACACCAGCTAGCAACCTGTGGAACACCTTAGGGAACTGTGGCCTCACATCAGTAGTCCTGTGCAGGAGCAGTTTTCCCCAGGGGCATTTGGCAGTGTCTGGGGTCATTGGATTGTCCTGACTGGGGAGAGGGGGGTTTGGTAGAGGGTGCTATTGGCATCTAGTGGGTAGAGGCCAGAGATGCTAGTGAACGGCTTAAAAGGTACAGAACTGCCTTTTCAGCAAAGAATGATCTGGTCTAAAATGTCAGCAGTGCCGAGGTTTAGGAATCCTGGCCTCGATGAACCCTGGGGCCTTTTGAATTTCAACAATCTGAGACTTTAACTTAGTAGGAGTAGGCTGGGAAGTTACCATGTACTCTTGGGGAGAACCGAAGCCTGCGAAAGTAGCTCATGAGGCCTTTTTCTTGCATGTTTGGGAGAAGTTTTAATTTCTTAGACAAACACATGTTTTTCTACATGCAAGAATGTTTGTTATATTTCTTAAGGGAGCTTTCCTGTCCTCCCTGCTTTTCATTTTTTCTTCCTTGTGACAGAAGGTAAATCCATTGGTGTTTGTTCCCCTGTACGACTGGTGAGCCTGTGTCGGGTGGGCTTGGAGTTGCCTCTAAGGGTGGCCCGAGACCCCCGAGTGCTGAGGGAGAGCCTAGGAGAACGTGGAAAGGGCCACGTGGCTCAGGGAGCTGCGGTGGCCGTGCACAAGAGGAGAGCTTGTAATCAGTCTCTAGAGAGTTCTCGGTTTTCTTCTTTGCTGTGCGAAGCATGTTCAGGTGCCCTGTAGAGGAGGCTTGGAATCTCCTCATGGTGCTCTCCAACCGGGTCTTGGCTTTCTCTGGCTTCTTAGAGACTTGATGATTTTCCTGAAGAAAAGCCTCATCTTGGCCCTGGCTGGTGTGGCTCAGTGGATTGAGTGCTGACCTGCGAATCAAAGGGTCACTGGTTCGATTCCCAGTCTAGGGCATATGCCTGGGTTGCAGGCTAGGTCCCTGGTAGGGGGTGCCTGAGAGGCAACCACACATTGATGTTTTTCTTCCTCTCTTTCTCCCTCTCTTCCCCTCTCTAAGATAAATAAAAATCTTAAAAAAAAAAAGCCACATCTTGGTTGTGTAGACATCAGCCCTGTCCCCCCACAACACCTCACTATGGTGGTTTTATTCCTCAGATTTATTCTTTCTCTGACCTCTTGTAAGAAGTGCCTTGTCATCGATGACGAGCTCAACATCCTGCCCATCTCCTCCCACGCTGCCAGCATTGAGGCCCTACCTCCCCAGGCCCCGGTGAGTCAGCCAGGGGTCTGAGAATCTGGGGGAGGCTGCGTGTTCTGTGTTGACTCTCCCAGGGCAGTGGCAAACCTCCTCTCCTTTCTGGTAGGATGAGAGTCTCGGCCCCTCTGATCTGGAGCTGAAGGAGTTGAAGGAGAGCTTGCAGGATACGCAGCCGGTGGGCGTGCTGGTGGACTGCTGCAAGACCCTGGACCAGGTGCGTGGGGTGTTCAGAAGCACCCTGTCCCAGTACGAGTCGCCCAGAGGTAAACTGTAGCACGCAGAAAGCAACAGAAGCCACCCCAGGACAAGCCGAGACTTGGATCCTCCCTGGGGAAGAGGCATTTTCTCTTGTTCAAACTTACGCAGCAACAGCAGGGCTGTTCTGTCTTGTCTGGGTTCATAACAGAAGTGATTATCTGCCCACAGCCCCCCATTCACAGTTCAGGGAGCTGGGATTTGGGGAGAGAGGGATTAGATTTAAAGAGGAACTCCCTCCGCACTTCTCCCAGGAGAGGGTGGTATGCTTGTGTTCTTTCATTTGAGTTAAGTTTTGGTGACATAAACGTTTTTGCTTTTTCCTCGTATAGAAGTGAGAGGAGAGCTTGAGGACCCTTGTACCTACCCCGTGTCCCGTGGGAGGCTTGGTGAGGGCCCTGTGGGGTGATGTACTTGATTGTTAGGTGCAGACAGCAGGCTGGGTGGGCGTTTCTCTGCTCATGGAGGCAGCCAGGGCCGGTGAACTTGGCCACTCCGGTGGTCCCTGGGCTGCGCTGGGAGCTGACTGGCCATGGCCCAGAGCCCTTCAAGCCATCAGGCATGTTCAGGGATCCCCCATCATTCCAGGGTCAACTGTGTGTGTACATGCGTTTGTAGTGCAGGTTTTGTACCCCTGTATTATTATGTGAGTGAATTTTTTGTTATATTTTATCAGCATTTATAATTTCTTTATTCCGAAGTGAAAAACAAAAGGGTAAAATACAGTTTCAGCAAAGTCCAGGTTAGGATGACCGGGACCTGGATGCCCTCTAAGTGTCTCCCTCTGGGGAGACTGGCTTCCTGCGGCCCCTCTCCTTTCCTCCCTCCCGGCTGCCGGGGCCTGCGTCTCCTCAGTGCCTTGTGTCGCCGCCTGGGTGTGTAAGGCAACTTCTCCAGGACCCGACTGGCCAGGGGGACCGTCTGGCCTTCTCTCAGTCTCAGTGGCCTGTGCTCAGGGCAGATGCCAGTTGGAGAGCCGCTTGGCCCCTGCAGAGTGTGGCTGTCCCTCTGCTCGTTTGGTGCCCTGGCATCTTCCTTCCCCTCCTAGATGCTGGGCACTCCTCTAGGCACTGGGCTGAGCAGTGAACAAGAGGGACACCCCCGTTTCCTAGAGTTCATATTCTGGTGGGTGTGACAGACAGTGAGTCAGGGAACAAGCCATCCCGTGGTTGGTGGGTGCTCTGTACGATGGAGAAACCCAGCGAGCAGGACAGAGCGGGAGGCTGTGCCAGGAGGAGGGTGGGAGGCCGCGGTTCGAGGTGCGGTGGGCAGGGAAGGCCTCGTTTAGAGGTGTTAGAGCAGACTGGTGGAGTTGAGGAAATGGGCCACGTGGCTCTCTGCGGGAAGAGTGCTCCTGGCCGAGGGATCTCCAGCTGCCTGGGCCCGAGGTAGGAGTCTGCCTGATGTGCTTGAGGACCGGCAAGGGGCCTGGTGGGGCTGCAGCAGGGTGAGTGGCTAGGAAGTGGCCATTGGTGGTGGAGATGGCGGAGCTCAGACGGCATACATCCGTGCAGGGCCCTGGGAGGGCTTTGGCCCTTACTCTGTGAGAGGTGGAAGGGCTCAGGCTCAGTCTCTTCTCAGCACAGCCACCAGGGGGACCCCCAGGCTTAATGTAAAAGGGTCCTTCTGGCAGCGCTGGTGCATCTAGACTGTGAGGGAAGGAAGGTGGGGGCAGAAAGCCTAAATCGGAGGCGCCAGTAGTCATGGGGGCGAGAGGATGGTGGCTTCTGGTGGAGTCATAGCGGAGGACCTTGGTGGGCGTGGCAGGATTTCGGCCTGTTCTGAAGGTAGCATGGGTGGGACTTGCTTGTAGCCTGCACGATTGGACAGGTGACTGAGGTGGGGAAGACGATGGGTGGAGGAGGTCTGGGGCCCGTTAGGTGTTCGGTTGGAAGTTCGATTGCCTGTTAGAAGTGCAGGTGGAGCTGTGCAGGGGCGGTTGCCCTGGATGTGAATTTGGGGTTCATCTAATGGGTGTTTAAAGCTCAAGTCTCAGAGGAGGTGACTGCAGGAGGGAAGTCCAGGTGCTGAGCCTTGCCCTCTTGCCTGTGAGAACTGCCCCCCATTATTCGGCCTGGGCATCAGCCTGACTTCTCCGCGGTGATGGTGGCACATGGCTGGAACTTGGCCTTCCTTGGGGCTCACCTAATACGTGTCCCTTTCCACAGGCCAAAGCTGTCTTGAAATTCATCGAGGGGATCTCTGAGAAGACCCTGAGAAGTACCGTTGCGCTCACAGCCGCCCGAGGAAGGGGAAAGTCTGCGGCCCTGGGGTTGGCTATTGCTGGGGCAGTGGCTTTTGGGTAAGAGGGTCTGATTATCCGTCTCGAGGGACTCTGGGCTCCGAGGCAGCGGTGTGTGGGATTAGGGCTTGGGACTGGGAGGCTGTTCTGGGCGATTTTTTCTAGGTCTTTGGTTCCCACCTTGAAATAGCAACACATTCCCCCAGCTCTCCAGCGGTGCAAGTACACATGTGTAGACGAACACACACACACCCACACTGGGGCCTTTGGGATCGCTATTCAAAGTTGAACAAACACGCAACAAAGAAATGCTGGCAAGAAACTTAAAAATTCTCGGGATGCGCGAATGTGTATGACCAGCTTTGCTGACTGAGAAAAGTACCAGTTGGACACGTTAATGATTCTGATCAGTAGAAGGTACTTCTGAGGAGCTGCCTGGAGTGGCGTTACTTGCTGTCTTTTGCTCTGGCTGGGAGACGTGTGCAGCCGCCAGCACTTCACAGACGTGAACAATGGACCTAGAGTGGACCAGGAGGCCACGTTCCCCTGTACTATACGCACCATCTTCCGTGGTGCTCCTGGTCACCAGTCGTCCCGTGAGCGTTTTAGCGGTGGAGGAACCCAGGCTGCTGAGGTCCCTGAGCAAGTCAGTAGCACTGGGCTGGACTCAGCTCCTGACTCCTAGACCTTTGTTCCTCTTGCTGCTCCAGCGGTGACACGCGGGCCGTCAGGCGTTAGCACCCTGTACACCCACCAGAGTCCCTCGGGTGTGCCGTGGCCTCGGCCTGCGTGCCCGTGCAGCTCTCTGGCTTCCCAGTCGGAAACCCCTCAGCCCCGCCGGCGACGCGTGTGGAGCCATCCCTCTCGTTCAGGGCACGGGGCTTGGCGGCGCGTTTTCAGATGTTGGCAGCCAGTTGCTGGGACGGGCTCCTTTCAGGCAGTCACTGTGTTTTCCTTAGTTTGGGAGGGAAAGTATCCTCAGGTCTGGAGTTGCTTTACTTTTCCTCCCCAAAAAGTGTCCTGATTTTTTTTTCCTGCCATTGTCTCTGATTATCACCTGTGAGACTTGGGCAAAAAAAATGTTTTCTTTTTTCTTAAGTTCTCCAAACATTTCTTAGATTTCCTAATTACTTAAAAAAATGTAATTTTCTTCTTCTTTCGTTCAACAGGTACTCCAATATCTTTGTTACCTCCCCAAGCCCTGATAACCTCCATACTCTGTTTGAATTTGTGTTTAAAGGGTTTGATGCGCTGCAGTATCAGGTAGGAGATCAGGATGAGAATTTATTTTGATTCAGTGCCAAGTTCAAATCCGGGGGAAGTCTTTAGAATGCACGCTTACTTTCTTACTGTTTGTCATTGGGTTGACTCTTTCCCCATCAGGAGCATCTGGATTATGAGATTATTCAGTCTCTGAATCCTGAATTTAACAAAGCAGTGATCAGAGTGAACGTGTTCCGAGAACACAGGCAGACCATTCAGGTGAGGCGTGCTCTGAAACCCTGCGGTATTTAAATGGCTCTGTGCTGTAGTTAAATGGTTTTCTTATAGTCTCTTTATGTCTTATGTAATTGCATGTCTTTTATGTGGTAGTTGTTTAGGACCAACCTATTCCAGATTTTCAGCCTCTTGTAAAGAAAAACACTCAGGCAAACTAAAAATGTATTTAGCCAGTTTGGAAAGTTGTGGTTTTGACCTTTGAAAATTCAGTAAGTGGGATTGAGAGTATGCTATCTGACATCTGTCCTGATTTTGTTTAGTTACAGTAGGTTTTGAAATGGTGCCTCAGTAACTAGAACAATAGCCTCACCATTTAAAAGAAAAAAAAAAAAGAACCGCCCTACCTGGTTTGGCTCGGTGGATTGAACGCCAGCCTGCAAACCAAAGGGTCGCCGGTTCTATTTCCCCATCAGGGCACATGCCTGGGTTGTGGGCCAGGTCCCCAGTTGGGGGTGCACAAGAGGCAACCACACATTGATGCTTCTCTCCTTCTCTTATTACTTTCTAAAATAAATAAATAAATACATAAATAAAATCTTAAAAAAAGAAAAAGAACTTTGCAAGCACGGACTCTGGATCTTTGCGGTTTAGTGGTAGCCCATTTTCCTTTTTAAACAGTTTCCCCCAAAAGCTCTAAATCTCCAGTGCTCTGTAAGCGTGAATGGTTTGCATTTGTCCAAAGGCTGCAAGCTTTGTTAAATTGTAGAGAAGCGTCAGTGTGACGGGCTTGAGGAAGGGACGGAGTCCCACCGGCTCCTAGTGGAGGAGGTTCATTGACTGTTTTTGGAGTTGGGTTGAGGTGGGAGGTGGGCCAGGTAAACTTGGCAGTTTATGCCCTTGACCTTTATACGTGTCAAGGAGCCACCCCCGTGAAGGAGGTATGCCTGTTAGAGTCCAGGTTATAAAAGAGGTTTAGTGTTCATGCCTTTTACCTAAGGATCTTAATTTCTTTTCTTACTAGGTCTCTTTCTAGAGTCTCTCATTCTGTACATCTCTTCCCATTTTCCTGATGCCCTCAGCTGAGAGGAGGAAAGACTGATGTTGGGGCGGGGAGTGGGCTTCAGGCAGTGAAAATACAGAGACCTGTTCAAACGGAAGAAAAAGACGCAAACTAAAGAAGGAAAACCTTTCCCTGAAACGCCCTGGCTCAGCTCCTGCTGTTCCCTGGGTTTTTAGTCAGAGACCCTCCTGCATCACCAGGGTCCTTTTGTCTCCAGACGGGAGCTTAAACATAGAAGCGGTGACCTGACTTTATGAGGCTCCGTTTGTGTCCCTTCGAGTCTTCCTCCTTCGTGGTGGAAACTGGGGAAGGGGGGACAAAAAGGAATGTTAGATGGAAGTCTGCTACACCGCCTCTAAGGGACTGCTTTCTGCTGCTTTTATATTGTTTGTTTCAGTTTTTCCCTTTAAGAATCCAAGGTATGGGGCCTTACTGAGGACGTGCGTCCTGCTATTAGAAATGAGTGGGGTGGCTGCCTCCCTGACCCACCAGCTTCTAGCAAAGCAGTTACAAAATGTTGTGTGTAACGAAAAACTTCAAACGTGTAGAGAAACAGAGGCCACCGTAACGCTCAGACGCCCAGTACTCAGGCTTAAGAAATGTTGACATTTTGCTGTTTGCTATGTTTGCTTCATATTTTAAAAGTCACTTATGTTTTTGTTTTGAAGATCTGAAACATCACAGACACAGTTGAAGTCCCTCCTGAGCCCGCCCGTCCCATTCCCTCTGTCACTGCCATAGTCGCTCTATTCTGAGATTGTGTGTTTCCTTTCAATTCATGTGTTTCTATTTTACTACATAATTATGTATCCATAAGCGGTAGCATCCTATACTTGTCCTTTTTCAGCTTGCCTTTTTTGACTCAACATTTGTTTTTAAGATTGGTCCAGATTAAAGCTTACAGATCTGGTTGCTGTTAAGCACTATATGTATACACTACAGTTTATTTATATGTTTCTAGAAGTGGAATCGTTGGGCTTTACGGGATATGTAGCTTTCCAGCTTTCTTGGATTTTGCCGAATTCTTTAAATTTACCTTCACACCAGAATTTTTTTTTTTTTTTTTGAGTTTTCGTTCCCCCAAGTCCTCCCGAACACTGGGTGTTCTGCTGCCGTTTAAGTCTGATCGGTGTGGCGTGGACTGGGACCCCCTTTGTCTCAGCGCTGCACTGATGACTTCGTGTGGTTCAGTGCCTGTGTTTCTGCTCACTGGCCCTGCAGGCTTTTCTCCTATAAAACATCTCTTCATGTCCTCGCGCAAACTTAAAAACATCAGCAAGTCCTGAAGAGACTGAAGGGGCTTCCCTTTGCTTGTATGCGTAAGGATGTCAAGCTTATGGCAAGTTTTTTGTGGCATTAGGTGGCCAAGCTAATAATATAAATAAACACTTGCACGTTATGTGTATTAAGAGGGAATAAGTCTAGAAGTATCCCACCAGTGCAGGGAGACTTGGCCTTTATAATGATAGTATCAGAGCCTGGTGCATGGCACCCAGCTCACAGGTGCCTGAGAAACCTGCCACCCTCCCATTAGCCACTGCTAGGGCCAGCCCGTGCCTCTGGCCCATGGGCCTGAGTGAGGCGGGCGTGAAGGGGGGGAAGCATGAGAACATAGAGGAGAGGAAGGAACAGGAGGCACCACCTGCCACGCTAGGCCAGGCACCGTGCAGAGTTTTTAGATTTACCCGATTTTTCTCTCAAACAGCCATCCGATAGGCATCTCCTCCATTTTACAGGAGAGGACTCAGGCTCTGTGTGATGAAGTGACCCGACTGGGGTCACACGATTGTTGGTTGAACTGTTTGAACCCAGGTGTCTGATTCCAAGCTGTTACATTTTTGCCCTGCCAAGGAAGAGTGGGAAGGAGGAAAGCAAGAAAGAAGAAATGAGAAGTGGGAGAGAGAAGAAACAGGCCTTCATGGTGCCTCTGTCTTCTCTCTCTCAGCGGTGATTAGCGGCGATCACCGCCGGGACGTCAGGTGGCCGAGTTAACCATGTAACCGTTGCTTTCCCACAGTATATACATCCCGCGGACGCTGTGAAACTGGGCCAGGCCGAACTTGTTGTGATTGATGAGGCTGCTGCCATCCCCCTGCCCCTGGTGAAAAGCCTCCTGGGCCCCTACCTTGTTTTCATGGCATCCACCATCAACGGGTAAGGCACCGGGGCGGGTACTCGGCGCTCTCACGATTGGTTCTTGCAGATCAGGTGGCATGTAACAAACCCCCAAGTCTGAGTCTGCAGGGCTGCTTCCGCCTCTCCTAGGGCTCTTGCGAAGCGGGGCTGCCTCTCAGTGTCAGCTGTAGCTCGGCTCTGGTCTGAACTTGAACGGGACGCACAGACTGGAGAATTCCGTAGCTCAGGTGATGAGTGTGCGGTCTGCAGGCCTGGACAGGTTTTTAAAAGGACGTGGATGGCAATATCAGTGGCTTCTGTCTCGGACTTGTGTGAAGATACAGTGTGAAAGTAACTCTATGGTTGCCATGAGAAAGCAGGCTTATACTGGCTCAGGAGCTTTTTTTAAATTATGAAATATTTAGTTCATGTTTGCTGTAGAAAGTGCAGAAAAAACAGGCACCAGTGAATGGAATCACTGGTGGTCCATTCATCTAGAGGGAGCTTCTGTTAGAATTCTGCTGTAAATTTTCTGTGCACTTATTTTACTTTTTCATTTTGAATGAGAACATAAATATAGTTTACATTTGTTTTTAATTTGCTGTTTTCCATAATAATGCACCGTGAAAATTTTCCAGGTCAAAAATATGTATGTTTAATATTGGAAAGATTTTGATATGGAAGTCCCATCTTGGAAAGATAATTCTGTTACAGATTTATCAGTGTGAATGCTTTACTTACACTGAAAATACTTGAAGTGGATTTACTTTTTTGGCAGCAGCTTTGTTGAGGTATAATTCACATACCACACCGCTCGCTGGTTTCTAGCGCGGAGTTGGACTGTCTTTAGTGGTTCACGGGGCGGTGCGGCCCCCTCCACAGTCAGTATGAGACCGTCTGCATTCGCCCAGAAGGAAGCCCTCTGCCCCTGCCCGCCCCTCACCCCCACCCGCCCCAGTCTTAGGGATCCTCAGTCCACCTTCTGTTTCCATGGTTTCGCCTGTTCTGGACATTGCTCACCAACGGAGTCGTACAGTATGTCATCCTTTGCAGCTGGCTGCTTCCACTTAGTGTGGTGTTTTTAAGGTTCATCCCTGTAGTTCGTATCAGCACTTCGTTCCTTTTATGGCCAAATCACATCCTGTCGTGTGCTGAGAAACATTGTGCTTTTCCATTCATCTGTTGACGGACATTTGGGTGGTTTCTGTCTTTTGCCTTTTAGGAGGAATGCTGCTGTGAACGTCCGTGTATGGGTTTTTGTGTGGGCGTGTTTTCAGTTTCCTTGGGTATTTATACCTAGGAGTGAAATTACTGAGTGAAGTGGTGAATTTCTGTTTAATCATTCGCGGAACTGCCAGACTGTTTTCCGAAGCGGCTGTTCCATTTTACGTTCTCACTAGCAGCGTGTGAAGGTTCCAGTTTTTCCATATCCTTGCCAGCATTCATCGTGTGTCTTTTTTTTTTTCCCTTTTTATTGGTTCTAGAGAGAGGGGAAGGGAGGGAGAAAGAGGGAGAGGAACATCAATGCGAAAGAGAAATATCCATCGCCTGCCTCCTGCACTCCCCCAGCTGGGGACCGAACCCGTGACCCAGGCATGTGCCCTGACTGGGAATAGAACCTGCAGCCTTTCGGTTTGCGGGACGGCGCCCAGCCAACTGAGCCACACCAGCCAGGGCTGTCATGTCTTTTTGATTATAGCCATCCTAGTGAGTAAGAAGCGGTGTCTCGTACAGTCAGTCTGCCTTTGCATCTTCTCGATGGCTGATGACATCGGCCATCTAATGCGCTTATTGGCTGTTTGTGCGTCTTCTTTGGAGAAATAGCTGTTTAGGTCCTCTCCTCGTTTTCTCATTGGGTTGTCTTTTCTAATTACTCAATTCTAGATACAAGCCCCTTATCAGGATATGATATACAACACTTTTCTCCCATTCTGTTTTTCTCACTTTCTCGATAATGTCCTTTGGCACACAAAAGTTTTTCGTGTTGTTGCCTGTGTTTGTTCTTGTTTTTGTTATTTTTTTATTTTTTTTAAAGTTTTTTTTTTTTTTAAGATTTTATTTATTTATTTTCAGAGAGAGTAGAAGGGAGGGAGAAAGAGCAATGTATGGTTGCCTCTCACATGGCCCCCACTGGGGACCTGACCCGCAACCCAGGCATGTGCCCCAACTGGGAATCAAACCGGGACCCTCTAGTTCCCAGCCTGTGCTCAATCCACTGAGCCACACCAGCCAGGCCTTGTTTTTATTTTTAAATAAGTCAGCGGAATTCCTTTAAGAAAGCTTTGTTATGTGGGGTGGAGAGGGGAACTAAAATACAGTAAACTAGTTTAAAATTCCAGTGTTTTGATCATTCTTTAAAGGTCGTACTTGAGTAAGAGAAAGTATTTGTAGTCTTTGAATATTACAGTAACGAGAACTACAAAACAATGCACTAATGAACAAGAAAGCCCACTGGGCAGTCTGCACCCCATGGTCACATATGCTCGTGAAGAAAGACAGGGAGGAAATACAATTGAAAAGTGGTGGTTCAGCTATCAGGTTATAAAAAATTTATTTTTCCAATTTTTTTGCGAGTTTTACGTTACTTTTTAAGTGAAAGTAGTAATTAAAAGAATTACTTGGGTGGCAGATTTGGTTAATCTTGATTTTCCAAACTGGGAATGTCCTGTTCATTCCTTCAGGGACGTCACTTCTAACAGCAGCATTAGTTGGCTACTGAACTGTGGGTTCGTCTCATTATGCCACAGGCTTCATGCACATCGCTTGTGCAGTGCTCATTTTAATCAGTTCACAGCGCAGTCCTCTGCGGGGTGTGTGGGGCAGGCCCCTGTGAGGATGAGGCTGAAAGAGGTTGAGTTCTTTGCCCAGGAGAACTAAGTAGACATGCCAGGACTCGAGCCCAGGATGGCTCTGGGCTGAGCCCCCGAGCTGCCCTGCCTCTTTTGGGGGTGCCCTTGTGGTCCCGGAAGTTCAGAGGTGGGTGGGCCCATCCGTGGGGGGCAGGAGTCTGGTGTTGTGGCAGGATGAGGAAAGTAGTTCTCTATCCCCTTTTGGGGGATGAATTAGGGGTCTTGTGCCTGATTGCCTTTGCTTTTACTTCCAGCTACGAGGGCACCGGTCGGTCACTGTCCCTGAAGCTAATTCAGCAGCTCCGCCAACAGAGTGCCCAGAGCCAGATCAGCACCACCGCTGAGAACAAGACCACGACAACGGCCAGGCTGGCCTCAGGTGCCTGGAGCTCTGCACGGGCCCTGCAGTGTGCAGCTAGTCCCTTCAGTCTCTCTTGCTGGGCCCTTCCCCTCCTGACATCATGGGTGGTACCAGACCTTTCTGTAGTGAGGCAGAAAGGCTCAGTCCCCAAGAGCTGAAGTTGCTTTAGAAAGCCAGTGACCAGATGGGAGCCTGACTGGGCCTTCTGGCGGCTGGACCTTTGTTTGTCTCCACCTCGGGGCTCAGTCGCATTGACTTAGTGAGAACCCTTGGGGATCAGTGTCCCGGCAAGCCGCTCATCCACCAGAACAATTCAAAGCCACTCAGTTTAAATTCTCGAGCCATATTTGTGTGGGCATGCTGTGACAAAGACACAGCAAAACATCTGTTCTGCTCTTTGACCTGAAAAGTATTTAATATCGTTTCTCATTGTGTGTGCGCGTGTGTTGCGGGTATAGCGCGGACGCTGCACGAGGTGTCCCTGCAGGAGTCCATCCGATACGCCCCTGGGGACGCGGTGGAGAAGTGGCTGAACGACCTGCTGTGCCTGGACTGCCTCAACATCACCCGGATTGTGTCAGGCTGCCCCCTGCCCGAGGCCTGTGAGCTGTATCCTCCCGGGCCTCCTTTGCCCCGTGGAGGGGCGAGGGGAGGAGGGTGGGAGGGTTACGGGGAAGGCTTGGCCCTTTGTTTCTAGGGAGAGGGGAAAGCCGAACATGGTTGATTCCCCTTCTCTCCAGGGACGCGGGGTTCCTGTTCCCAAGGTGAGGGGAACCCACCTTTCCGGGTCATCTTTGGAAGTAGTCTGTCCTGTTGTGGGCTTTCTTTCATTCGTTTCGATGGCTTAACTCCAAACCCAGCTACTATGTTAACAGAGACACCCTCTTCTGCTACCACAAGGCCTCCGAGGTCTTCCTCCAGCGGCTTATGGCCCTCTATGTGGCATCTCACTACAAGGTGACTGCGCTGGCCCTCGGGTGCACGCCAGCCCTGACAGTCCCCTTCTGCTTGGCTTTTTGCATCTTCTGTTGTGCAGTGGAGTGGCTCAGGTGACCCTTCCCACGGGGACTTCAGTGTCCTGACATTGGCAAGGGCCAGTGATCTTGGTGGAGAAATCGCATTTCTCACTATTGCTGAGATTGTTGGGCTTCCAGCTTTGCCCGCAGAGTGTGGAATTCCAGGTGTGGCGCCATGCCTGGGCACTGGAGGGGTGGGGAGTGTTGCCCGTGTTAAAGGGCTGCTTGGTTTCTCGCCTGTCTGCTAAGCTCTTAGGCTCAGGTGACACAGCAGTCGCTGCTGTTTGACCTGAAATCAGCTTTGTACCTCTGGGCTATTTCTGAGGAGCAGTGAGTGAGAATTTGGAGTGTTTGAATGTCTTAACGACTAAAGGGCATGTTGGAAAGGACGCGTGCTGGGTGTCTGGGTAGCAGTCTTACGGACACCCTTTCATGGAAGGCTGAAGAGTTGGTGTCAGGAGCGGCGACAGGTTTTCTTGAAGGAGGAACCTCTCGTCAGGACAGAGCTCGCGTCCCGGCTGGGCAGCGGGCAGCGCTGACTCGGCAGTCCTCTGCGCCCGCCCTGCAGCCTCAGCCCTCGTGGGCAGGCGACGGCGGACATTCGAGGCTAAGTCCCACTTCAGCCGTTTCGAAGAGTCTCAGGCTGACTGCCCAAGACACCAGACAGGCACTTCGCTGGGTGTCGGCTCATTGCCCAGCTCTGGGGAAGGGAAGGCGGCCCTCCAGTCATCCGCTGATCCCGAGTAGCATCTCGGGTGAAGGACGGGAAGAGGAGCGGCTCTCACTGACCCGTGGTTCTGCCCACAGAACTCTCCCAACGACCTCCAGATGCTCTCCGATGCACCCGCGCACCACCTCTTCTGCCTCCTGCCTCCCGTGCCCCCCACCCAGAACGCCCTTCCCGAGGTGCTTGCTGTTGTCCAGGTACAGAAGCAGGGGCGTCCTTGTGGCTTTGATTTTGGAAATCGAAGGGGATAATGGCTCATTAAACACGGCAGGGAAGGGAAAGCGGTAGATTCCTGGTCTGCAGCCAAGAGGCTGGGTGTCCTGAGGCAGGCGGGAGGCCGTGTCGGAGGGAAAGCGCCTGGGACAGGAGCTTCAGGCCCTAGCGCTCCTGGGCCGGTGAGCATCAGAACTGGCCACGCGTAATATGACAGAGCTCCTCTTGCCACAGAACTGTTTGTCTGTTCTCCTCCTTTATTACAAAAGCAGTACATGGTACCTGTGAGATTAGAAGAAACTGATTGGAAAAATGTTTTTGATGCCTCGCATGTGTTTATGCATTTCTGTATCATTTTGCCTTTTCATAAGCATGAGATCATAGTGCTGGGTAATCTTTCTTCTTTTTTTTTTTTTTGTAGTGTGTCAAATATTTATAATATACACATTTTTTTAATTGTCTCCCGAGGATATATTTTACTAATTTTTAGAGAGAGGGGAAGGGGAGAAACACACACATCAGTGTGAGAGAGAAACACTGGTTGGTTGCCTCCCATATGCCCCCCGACTGGGGAGTGAACCTGAAACCTAGGTATGTGCCCTGACCGGGAATCAGACTCACAACTTTTTGGTGTGTGGGATGATGCTCTAACCAGCTGAGCTACCCGGCCAGGGCTAACCTGCATAATTTTTAAAGCTGCGTTGTATTTCCTTACTTGCATGTGCCGTCTTGTGTTTAACTGTTCTCCTATCAGATACTCGAGCCCTCATGAGTTCCCACTGTTTCGTGCAGAGCTGCGTGAGCACGCTGTACCTTCATTGGTGTGTGCACATGCTCACCATGCATGGAGACCTCCTAGTGGGGTTTTTGCTCTTTGGGCCAGGAAGATGTCAGTGCCTTGTTAGTGGCGGTATCAGGGCACCCAGTGGGGTATAGTAGTGAAACTTCCATTGGAAAGGGATGAGTCAGGGTTAAGTCTGACCTGGGGAGGAAACAGCCGGCCTAGTCAGAGGACCAGCAGAATGTAGATGGAGTTCTGTGAGCGGGCTCTCTCCCTGGGGCTGGCCTTCCTGTCCTCACGGCCCTGCTGTCCCCACAGGTGTGCCTGGAGGGGGAGATTTCTCGCCAGTCCATCCTGAGCAGCCTGTCTCGAGGGAAGAAGGCTTCGGGAGACCTGATTCCGTGGACGGTGTCAGAACAGGTGATGGATGACGCGCTTTCCCTGGCAGTGTGAGTGAAGCCAGCGGCGTCGGAGGATGGATCGTGTTGCTAAGTTGCTGGCTTGTGTCTCCCCCACAGTTCCAAGATCCAGACTTTGGTGGCCTTTCAGGTGGAAGGGTCGTTCGCATTGCTGTTCACCCGGATTATCAAGGGGTAACTGTCCTGGCGCCTCTGAGCCCTGGTGTGCGGCCACTGGCTGCAGCTGTGTTGGGCAGGCGGATGTGGCTGTGTGAGGGGGAAGCCGGTCCAGGAGCAAGCAGTTCAGGCACTTCCCTGCTGTGGAGTTTGTTGGAGCTGGGGCGGGAGTGGGTGGACCGGACGATTGTATGTGCTCGCTCTTCCTTTGTGAGGACAGGGCGCTTGTAAACCAGATCTACTTTCTGTAATTACCTCCTGTCCCTTGGATACCCCACTGGGGAGTTAGCTGTAGAGAGGTCAGGTTGGGCTTGCTGAGCTGTGGACCAGCAGTCCCCGCCGGCCGTCCTCACACTCAGGTGGCACACGGGCTCTTGATGGGCTAACAGTGTGAGAGCGAGGGTCGCACTGCGCTCAGTCCTCAGGGTCTCTGCTCTGACCTCATTGAGGGGTTTCGTTGGTTCTTTGTCGAGAGCAGTTTGGCCCACAGTGAAGGCTTTCTGGGGGCAGTTGCTCAGACAGACTGGAACGTCTTTTGCCCTCCGTGTGTGCTCACAGATGGGCTATGGAAGCCGAGCTCTGCAGCTGCTGCAAATGTACTATGAAGGCAGGTTCCCTTGTCTTGAAGAGAAGGTTATTGAGACATCACAAGAAATTCACACCGTCAGCAGCGAGGTAAGCAACTTGTGGCTGAAGTCCTGGTTCCTGGGAGGGTTCTTCTCTGGGTCTTGGGGAGCATCACCAAGAACTACGTAGTGGTCTGCTTTCTCTGAGTAGCAGCAGATTCTTCCTCCTGTTCGGGAGAAGCTGCTGCTTTCTTGAGCCAAACATTTGAGATCTTCAGAGTAGCATCGTTAGGGTCTCCAGGAAACTTGTTAGAAGTGCAGATTCTTGAGTCCTACCCCAGACCTGAATCAGAAGCTCGGTGAGGCCCGGTAACCCGAGTCTTAACCAGCTCCCAGGTGATGCTAATGCACGCCCCAGCTTAAGCCACCCTCTCCGAGACCCCCGTCCCAGTGCTAAGCCCAGGCTCGGCCAAGTTGTGTCCTCCTTGGGAAGAGGCGTGGTCAACACGAGGAACCGGAACAGCTTTCTGCGCACATTCATCTGAATCTCACAGTGTGCCTGTTGCAGAGGTCGGGAAGGGCTTGTCACTTCCGAGGTCATGGAGCCAACCAGTGACGGACCTGGGCCTTCAGCCTGCGTCTTCGGAACCCTGCCTTTTCTCGTCGTAAATGTGTTAGACGTTTCTGAGCCGTGTGGCTCTTCTGCACTCTGGGTCTGAGCAGTGCGGTTCTGTGCTTATCTGAGGGGTCGGTGTGCTTAGGAGTGAGCACCGGACTTACTGGTGTTCCTGGGTTTTAAAAACCGTGGGGACAAACCAAGAAGCCTGCCTGGGTGTGTGTTGTGTTCAGGCGAGAGCCTGGTGTGGCAGTGGTGCCAGGGAGCCTCACTCACCTTCCTTCCCTTGGCCGGGTGGACTGTGTTTTCCCCCTGATGTCCTCTAGGCTGTCAGCTTGTTGGAAGAAGTTGTCACCCCCCGGAGGGACCTGCCTCCCTTGCTCCTCAAATTGAGTGAGAGGCCTGCCGAACGCCTGGATTACCTGGGCGTGTCCTATGGCTTGACCCCCAGGCTCCTCAAGTAAGGGTTCGCCTGTCCTTCCTCTCGGAACTGCCCCCTTGGCCTTGGTGTCTGAATTGAGAGTTCTGTGGGCTGTTTGTCTGCTTTTCCAGTGGGTGCTTGTCAGACTCCTTATCCCTGCCGACCCTTCCCCGCTGTGTCTGTCAGCTGTCCGAGTGCACACGCAGTGACCTGCTCTTTGTGTCTTTGCAGGTTCTGGAAACGAGCTGGGTTTGTTCCTGTTTATCTGAGACAGACTCCGGTGAGTGAGGCGTCTGGCAGAGGAGGGGTGTGGGTTTGTGGCCACAGCTGGTGACAGGTCTGGCCCTGCGCAGAGCCCCGGTGGCCCCTGCTCTGCTCTGAGCAGGTGTCCCATGCCTCCCAGAGGTTGTTCCGACGGACCCTGAACAGCCATCCTCACCGGAAGTCAGCATGGGCACTTGTTCATCCCCTACTACGCAGTCCGCTCCTGCAGCGTCCGGGCGTGGCGCGGATTGTAAAATAGTTGAGGGGCATCGAATTCTGGAAGCCTGCAATCTGGGGCTGCCTTGAATTTCCTTTAAAAAAGAAAAAGAGAGAAAAGCGGTTTTAGGAGAAGAGTGCATGACAGAGCCAAAGGGAATTATTACGGGAGGGAAAGAGTTTGTGATCGTCAGTTCACTAAAGAAGTGTTCTGTTTAGCAGCCTACAGCGAATCAGGCAGTGAGCAAGCTATGCCGTGAAGCTGATTTTCTAATGGGTAGAAATAGACAACACAAAAGCGAACAAATACATTTTCAGGCCTCTGAAGGGGGACCTTTAGAACTGAGATCTGAATGATCAGAACAGAACAGCTGTGAAAAAAGAGACAGTTTTTTGTTTGTTTTTAAAGATTTTATTTATTTTTAGAGAGGGGAAAGAAGGGAGAAAGGGAGAGAAACATCAATGTGCGGTTGCCTCTCCCAGGCTTGTGCCCTGACCGGGAATCGAACCAGTGACCTTTTGGTTTGCAGGCTGGCACTCAGCCCACTGAGCCACACCAGCCAGGGCAAGAGAGTGTTTTTAAGCAGAGGGCACAATGAGCATAAGGACCTGAGGTGGACCTGAACTTGGTGGTTGATTGAAGGAAACAAGAGAGCGCCAGTGTGGCTGGGAGCCCATGAAAGCACAGGGCAGCGGGCAGGTAGGTCTAGGTAAAGACCCCGCATTGCCCTCATGTTCGTTGGAGGCGGGCATTGGAGGACAGTGGACAGAGGATGGCAGGAAGAGGAGGGGGCAAGAGATACGGTGGTTTGGTTTGAAGGTCAGGTATTGAAGACGGAGAGAAGTGGCCAGTTGCGAGGTGTGTTTTGGAGGTTAAGCTGACTGCGTTGAAGGGTTGGATGTCGAAGACAAGGGAACAGGAGGTCAAGGATAAAGTCCAAGATGAGTGAGTGTTTCAAGAAGGGGAGTCGATTGCTTTTCAGAGAACAGTTAAGACGAGGAAAATCAATTGGCTGTTGGACTTTTCAACATTAGTGATCTGAATAAAAACAGCTTCGTTGCAATGTGGTTGGAGAGAACGGGAGGGAGGTGAGAAATAGACCGAATAGATGAGTCGTACATAAAGTGAACGGGAGCTGAGAAGCGGGGTTCTGGGGGAGACGAGTTTAGGGGGTTTATCAGACGGGAGATTGTAGAACATGCTGGTCTCCTGCGAGTGTGACCCTGCAGAAACCATGCACACATAGTAGTGCCGCGGAGGGGTGTGATTGCAGGGGTGCCGGCCTTGAGGGGGTGTGGGGGGTGGGAGTAGGGCTGGGGGTGTGGGAGGAAAGGTGGCCGCCTCGTCCTTCAGACAGGGAAAGCAAAGAGTGTGGGTACAGAAGGTGTTGGCCAGCTGCTTGACTTGGTGTTAGAAGGATGGAGAAGTTCTTTTCTGAATGCTTCCGTTTTCTCAGTGAGAGGGGGTCATCCGCAGAGAGGAAGGCGTGTTGGAGCTTTGATTTTGGAGAGTA